>KN042421.1:595689-633571 GCA_000739165.1 Podila verticillata NRRL 6337
CCAGTTCCCCTTGACCGCCTCGGACCAAGATGTCAGATCACGCGACTGGGCCGCTCCCGCAGCGCACAGTACCCACGGATCATACGCTTACACCAGGCTGTGTGATCACAGATTGCCAAGTACGGAGGCCAATACACTTTCCTGATCCACCCCACCACTGCTGGTCTTCCAGGCCTGACCCAGACGCTCTTCTCTGACAAGTTTGCCTTCCAACAGACTTTGACCCCCAAGATCGCCAATGTCTCCTACTTTGACACTATGAGTGGCCGTGGTGATTTCCACTCTGCTCGCATTGCCTCCGGAATTGATGTTGCCGTCGTCGGTACCACTGCAACTGTTACTGTGACTCTGACCAAGCCTATCCGAGACTTGACTCTCAAGGTTCCCACTGCGTGGGCATTTGCTTCATCGACCGTTGGTGTCAAGGCCACCCCTGGCGCCGTTGTCCTTTTGAACACAGTTGCTGCTGGCACCGTCAAGCTGACATTCAAGACCTCGGGCACCGTCGCCGCAGCTGTCAATCCTGCCCCCGGCCCCACCAAGACCACCACCACCATCTCTATCCCGTCTCCCACTGTTCCTCCACCAACGCCAACACCCAACAACCCTCGCATGGTCGATGATTTTGCTGATCCTTCGCGCTACAGCTCCGAGCAGAATGCTATGGGATATTACACTGGCGATGATGGCACTGTGGCTAACAAGACTTCTGTTCAGGACGACTGGTTATTGCTTACTGTCAAGCCGACCTCGTACTGGTACACGCTCCTGGGAGCTGCCAACACCTGTAACGACTTCAGCGCCTACAAGACTCTGTCGCTGGCAGTGCGGTACCCAACCACGACCCGCGTTGGGTTCAATGTTGTGATCCAGGACGTGGACGCAGCCTCATGCAGTGAAACGACGCAGCATCCGTTCAATGCCACGGCGCTGATCAATGCGGCCACGCCTGTGGGGCCAGACAACTGGTTGCATCTGGATCTGCCACTGACCAACTTTGGCACGTTTAATGCCAAGAGTCTGAAGGCTGTGACTCTCTCCGGATTCACGACGAATGGACTGATTGAGGTGGATTATATCTACTTTTCGTAAAAAGAGAGATTGAGGCATTTTTTTGGTTGCTCTGAAATGATGTCCTGATACCCGATCTCTCCTTCACCCTCTTTCCCTTTGCTCGAAAAAAAAACACACGCAATGGTCGAGCTAATAACCTAAAAAAAAAGATAATATTGTAGCATAGAACTGATTCTTAGTGAAAAATAAAAGGCTAGTCTTTACTCTGAAAATTTATTCCTTCTCGATAACCCCTTAAGCGCACCGCCCACAAACTTGCCGCAGTGCCGAAAGTCCAAAAAGATATGTGGGTAAACACAAGCCACTCGTCAAAAAAAAAGAAAAAAAAAACGAGAGAAGGCATTCATTCCCTCTCGACAGGACTTTCATTCATCCCATCTCACCTCCCTCCACTTCTCCATTCCATCACTTCTCCCCTTACCTCCACCTTCTCCTTCCCCTCCTCCCCCCACATATAATATATCCCACAATGGACATGGACCAGGTTGTACGTTCTCAGCTTCTGAAGTCCCACCTTGCCACTTTCACCTCTTAAGAAACCAACATCAGGATATTAAATGGCCTTGTTGGTTTTATCTATGGCAATCAATAGGAACTCTACGCACAAAAGTCGGATGTCGACAACAACTTGGCTGACCCCACCGTCATTGCCAAGTACCGTTTGGCTGCCGATATTGCTCAGGGTAAAAAGACCAAGCTTGAAGCAAGGGTGTCCAAGGAGGTCGATGTCTTTGTTTCCCAGGACAAAAGTGCTGACAGAAACATTGTTTCCTTTCCATTTGCTTTGCCGCCTTATTTTAGATGCCTTGACCAAGGTTGTTGCCCGTGTGGCCGAGGGCGTCGTTGTCAGCGAGCTGTGCGCTTTCGGTGACGAGATCATTCTTTCCTACGTATGTGTTTATCCCCAGGAACAAGCTCGGGAAATGATCGAACAACAACATGCTTAGGCTATCGATTCAGGAGCGATTTTCAGACCGAGAAAGCTGACAGATCTATGTATTTCTCACCCTCCTCCTCCCTTACAGACTTCCAAGGTCTACAACAAGAACAGTGTCGAGAAGGGCATTGCCTTCCCCACCATGGTCTCTGTCAACGACTGCGTCGAATACTACTCACCCACTGGTGATGCTGGCGAAGACTATGTTCTCAAGCAGGGAGATGTTGTCAAGATGTACGTTCTCTATGGGATCAACTGGAACTGCTTTGTTGTTTATTTTTCGCAAATCGCAATTACAGGATGAGACGTTTCAAAGACTAATACTTTTTGTATTGTTTTGGAACCTATGAAAAAACAGTGAATTGGGCGCTCACATTGATGGATACATGGCCACCAACGGACACACCGTCGTTATCAACTCCAACCCCGCTCAGCCCATCCTCGGCCGCGCTGCCGATGTTGTTTGCGCTGCCCATTTCGCTGCCGAGGCTGCCTTACGCCTGATGAAAATTGGAAACAGCAATGTTCAGGTTCAGGAGGCGATCGCCGAGGCTGCTGCTCTGTTCAACTGCGCCCCCGTTATGGGCACTGCCTCGAACGAGATCAAGCGCTATGTGATTGCCACCGAGAAGATGATCCTTAACGTGCCCGATGAGGAAAACCGCCCCGTTCAGGACTTTATCTTCAGCGCCAACGAGGCTTACACTCTCAACATCTTGATCAGCACTGGCGACGGCTCCTGCCGCGAGGGTGCCGGCAAGCCCACTGTCTATGCACGCAACGTCCACCAGAACTACAACTTGAAGCTCAAGTCTGCACGCGCTGCCTTCAACGAGATCTCGACCGAGTTTGGCGTGTTCCCCTTCACTACTCGGTATGTTGACGATTTTTTTTGGTGTCTGCATCATCTGGAACTGCACAGGGATTGTGCCTTGTTGGTGGAGATATGGGATTCTTTTCTAACACAGCTTTTCTCCCACCAATTTTGGCTTTAATAGTGCTCTTGAGAACAAGCGTCACCGTCTGGGAGTGACCGAGCTGGCCTCGCACCAGTTGTTGGTCCCTTACCCCATCTACTACACCCGTGCCTCGGAGAAGGTTGCTCAGTTCAAGATGACTGTCTTGGTCGCTGCCAACGGCACCACCCGCATCACCCCTCCTCTTGCCCTCCCCTACGTGCACTCTGACTACACCATCCCTGCCGAAAGTGGTGTCGCTCGCCTGATGGCCGAGACCGTCAAGATTGTCAAGGGCGGCAAGGCCCTTGCTGGCATTGGCGCCGCTGAAGTGTCTGCGCCTGGCCAGGGCATGGATGTTGACATGTAAAGATAGTCGCGCCCCACCTGTACCGGAACCATACCTCTCGCTCTCTCCGTCTCTCTCTCCCTCTTTGTTTTCTTTTTTCAGCATTTTATTACTTCTAGCATTGTATTACAATAGACCCCCCTTCTTGTTTCTTTTTCATGCCAACATTAAAAAACAAACAAACAAATGAACACCCTAGTATTTTCGATCATAACGGTTCTGTACAATCTCTTCCTTTAAGCTTGTTTTAATTAATATGCTTTTTTGCAACAAGAACGCGACCCAGTATTTTCTTCCTTGTTTACTTTTCGCTTTCTTAAGCGCGATCGCGGAGCCGCTCAATGAACGCGTAGAGCGGCGGGTCGTTCTGGCTGTTAGCACCGATGGCCGAGTGTGGGACGTACTGGTCGACCTTGGCGCCGTTGTGGTAAGCCTCGAAGGCCGGGAAGCGGGCGAACCCGGCGCGCTGGGCCGCGTCCTGGACTTTCTGCGGGTTCAGCCGCGCAAACGTAATGTCCGTGTCCATGCTGTACAGCTCGAACAGGCTGACCGAGTTTTCTTCGTCGCTAAGTGGAGTGAGGAAAAAGAAAATGAAGAACGTAGTGAGCGAGGAGGAGGAGAAGGAAAAGGGAGGATGTTTCTTCTCGAGGCATCATTGGGGTGAAAAGGGAGAGAGGGAGGGAGAGAAGGGGGCCACAGTTTTTCGGTAGTGGAGGACGAGCAAACAAGGCACTTTACGGTTGTGCAGGGTTGAAGTACTGGACAATGACTTTGCCGGCAGACCTGATCAGGTTGTCGAGCTCGGACGAGGAGGTGATGTTCTTGACACTCATTTGGGGATGGTGATGGGAAGATCAGATAAGGAGAACTTTTAGTTAGCGGGGCAGCAGTAAAGTGCAAAAAAGTAAAGGGAAGTCAGCAGCAAAAGAATAAAAAGGGAGCTCGAACTTCATGGATTCGTTAGCATGGGGAAACTGGAATGTGAGAAATGATTGAGAACGCGACTGTTCTCCGAAACAGCGACCTCGCGCAAACTATGGAATTGCTTTTGAAGCGATCTCATCTTCAGTATGCACATGACGAGTGCTGTTGTATAATATATGTTCACTCAACAACATGCACATTTAATAGAAAGGTGTCCTATGGATGTGTTACAAACAACCATCTCTCTCACGAAGCATCCTCAAACTCTCGGATAAAGTCGCCAAGTTCTTCAGCATCGGTCCCCTCGTAGGTGTCTCTGACATCAAATCCGATGGTAGCAATGTAAGTATTGACTTTGTCGTCGTTGTCCGGATCAATGACCTTGTTGTCAAGACTGACAAAGTCGATGCCATCGAGGTCACCGTGCGAAGCAAACTCGGCTCGCACACCATCACAGTCGCTAATAAACGAAGATTGCATAGAGGAAAGAAGGAGATAAAAAAAAAGACGCGATTAGATCACTATCGAAGCAAACGATAAACCCTTACCTCCATCCTCAAAACATTTCTTCGTACCTGCATTCTGGGACGTTCCATTCTATCAAGAGTTTTCTTTTTTGCTGCACTAAATCGTCCAACTCCTTCAGTGTCTCCAGCTTTTGGACCGGTCCAGCCAGGACCGAGGTGGTGACGGCTCCAAGAGCGAGCATGATGCAGGAAGCGAATCTCATGATTGATGTAGTTGTTATCGCTATTGGTATTGGTATTGGTGTTGGTGTTGGTGTTGTTGGATAGAGTGGCAAAGATGTAGGGAACAGAAAACGAAAGTAAAGAGAAGCAGAAGAATGTCAATGAGTGGAACATGAAAGCTTTTATGAACAGATAATCAAATACTGTCAATTGAAAAAAAAAAAAAAAAAAAAAAAAAAGAGTCGTTCGAGGGGGAGAGGGGGAAGGGCAATGAGAGGCAGCATCAATGCGGTTCGCGAGCTCAATGACAGTCGAAGATGGCTACAGTAGGAGAAGGTGCGGGAACGGATGGTTAGAGGAGTGCAACCAACCCCCTTTCGACATGCATGTGTTTTCCCCGTCGGCTTGGCGATTGCTAGACACAGGTTAAAAAAATAAACAAAACATTGCCTGACCGAGGACACTTCAGCTACCTGATTCATGCACCTGGACTCATCCCTTGATCATGGCAGCGCATTGACATGAGTTGCTGGCCCCACAAGAAGGAAGTGAGCGACGCGTCCGTTATATATATATATATATTTTATCAGCTCAGAAATACTGTGTCGAGGCGGGCCAAAAGAACAAGAGAAAGAACTGAAGCAACAAACAAAAGCAAAAGGCACTCAGGGTCCACTCTTGCCTCCTTTTTCGTTCGTTCTCCTAAAAAATATTCAAAAGGCAGAGATATGTGCCTCCTTGTCCCTCCCCATTGAAGGAGAGAAGGAAAGAGAAGAAGAGAAGCAAGCTAACGCCATAAGTAGTGGAGCAAGACATCCATGAGAGAATAGGTTGACAGAACAATAAACCAGTTCAAAGATATGCTCTCTCGTTCACTAGAGCGCTGTCGACCAATGCAATAGAAAACTGTGCCCGAAATTGTCGAGTACAGCAGCTTGACCAAATATTCCTCTGGAGACTTCCTTTATTCATATTGATCACAACGCAGCCAGAAATGCGGATATGCAGGGCATGTTGCCGGCTGGAAGGAAAGCAAGTAATGAGATGAACTCCTCGCCTTGACCCTATATTTTCAAACACTCACCTTCTTGCATTATTGTAGACAACACTGAACGATAGCCTCGATTCCACTCCGTCCCTTGTTCTCACCCTTGAATCTCACGCCTGGGGTAGCCCGCTCTGTCAGAATAAGTCTTCTTGCATCCTCGTGTGGGGTGTCACTTGTTCTAGTTCGACTGCCCTCACGTTCCTTCTTAGTCAGATCGATCTTTTGAACGAGTTACTTCAGTTACTTTAGTTATTTACTTTTTCTTCTTTTTCATCTCGCGTGTGTTTGCCACTTTCCTTCCATCTCTACTTTCTCTCGACAACCAAGCTGTCAACGAACATATTTATTCACTCTCTGATTTAGCCATCATCTACACGGCACAGCTCATATCGTCACAAGCACCTTACATTACCTGCATCCTCAATTCCTCTTGCACCAGCATTCCCTCCCGTGTCTATTACCCCATCCAACAATGAAAATCGCCATTTTGTTCGTCCCAGGGCTGGGTCTTACAGAGATGCAGCAGGACATGATACACAACGCCAGAGAAATCCTGACCACATTACTCGTCCCGCCTACACCAATATGCCTGTCATCATCCACCCCCGCAAAACCAGGTCATCCGTCACTCATATCCGCCATTAGATCCTCTACTCCATCGCCATCGTCCATCTCTAAGGTCTGCTTCAGAGGCTTCAGCTACACCAACCTCGTTGACGAGGACCAGAAACATCTTGTCAAGAACATGTCCTTCCTCGAATCCATCTTCACCTTTGTCCCTCGCCGCCTGATCATGACCGGCATGCGCTACATGCTCGATCCAGAGATGGGTGACCAGATCTGGGCCTTGCTCGCGAGCCATGTTGCAGAACTCGCTGCAGAGATCTATGCCGACGACGACAGTGCTCCACAAGAACCAGTCGAGCTAATTCCCATGGGGTTTAGTATGGGCGCAATAATGACGACTGAGTTTCTGACCGCAGTTCATGCATGGTTTGAGACACACCGGTCGACATTTGAGGCGTCGGAGGAGCAGATTCATGGACATGGCTCCCTTCTACAGATGCAGGATCAACCATGGTACCAGCAGACACCCACATCAACCAAACAAGCACACTCAGGCCCACGGTTAAGGAATCTAGAGATCACACAAGACATTCTCGAGCTTCTGGGGCTCCGTGGCGTGCGCTTGTTGAGTACCATGACCATGCTAGTGACACTCGGGAGCCCATTCAACATGCTTTTCGCCTATAATGCACCGACGATTCGGATACCGAGTCATATTCGCTGGATCAATGTAATCTACCCAACAGACCTGATAACGGGGCCATTGGTGACTCAGCGACCGATTGAGACGTTGTTGATCCCCAGAGAGTCGGTCACGGTCCAGGGACTGGTGCAGGATCCAATTGGGGACTCGCTGAGGCGAGTGATGAAGAGAACGTTCCTATCACATGTGTTCTACCTGATCGATCCAACACTCTGGAGTTTGCTTCTGAAGGTCATTGTGGGGCATGCGGACAAAACCGTGCGAGGCATACGGCAGGGAACGATACGCCCTGGAACGATAAGAGACCTTGAGAGTCAAGATGACGGCAATACTACAGGTGATAATGGCAGTGATGCGGCTAGTTCTGACAGTATGAACGACACCACCTTGGACGACGCGAGTAGTGATGAAGTCAATGCAGACGATTATAGGAAAAAAGCAGAGGCGTATTGCAGCAGTTCATCGTCTGCGACTCAGATGCAGTGGCTGATCAAGCACGATTCGGGTGTGGATCTGGTAGAGTGCCGCAAAGCAACCTCGAAGTTGAAAGCAAGAACTCAGTCGAGTTTTGAAAATGTAAACGGGGTCTTTAGATCTTCTGTGGCTCCTTCAGGACATTCCCAGAGGCTTCTATCGACATCTCTGCAGCGTTATCAGAGGCAATTTTCGGGAGCGCACACTAGTCAGATGCAACACATCGAGGACCTTTTCTGGGACAACACAGTCATGCCTGCACGGATACACTTCCCAACCAACTTTAATGCAGCCAAGCCGTTTGTGGTAGTGCTCTATCTCCCTGGTCTTGGCGACGGCAAAGGATACGAGGACGAGGCGGCCATGTTCGACAAGGGTCTCGAATACAGCGCACGGCTCGCCCGCACTTCTAGCTCGCCGCGAGATGGCACCAAAGCGACTACAAGCAGCAACGACACGTCGGTCATTGGCGTGACACTTGACTACCGCAGGATCTTTGAGGCTGGGCAGGCCCATGTGTTGTCGCAGATGCAAGCAGGACTTGCACAATCACTTGCCGATCGTGGAGAAGTATACCAGGAAACAGACTTCCAGCAGTTCATTCGCAAATCTTTGGTCAAGGACTTTCCCACGGCGATTGCCTTTTACGTCAACCCAGACGTGCGCCGCAAGTACCTTGCAGGCGTAGACGGCGTGATGGACAAGATTGGAGCAATGATTAAAGCAATGCGATCTGGCAACGCTGGGCATCACAACGTGGCACAGCCGAGTGTACCTGTGATCATGGTGGGTATGAATACCAGCACCATGATCCTGACCGAGTACTTGACCCATCTGCAAGTGGAACAAAACCTGGAGGCCAGCTCGCCACTGAAGATCGATCGTTACGGTGTCCAACTGCATTTGCGCACGCTCTATTCCCTTGGCAACCCCTGCACATGGCTTGTAAACTGGCGCAGTGTTCACCTCCCGCAGCTACCGCCGACACCACTCAGATCTGACTCTGAGCAGGACACTGCGGCCTTGCCTTGTTCTACGGCAGGCTGGTTCAACTTCCACTACCGCCACGATATCTTTGGCCGCGGTGACCTGTGCCACCTGCCCAACACGAGCCAGAACCAGTTTGCACGGGCGGTGCGGCATGATATCGATCTACACAATACGAGTGATTTCCAGGCGCACATGTCTCTCGGTCCCAAGGGTGACAAGGCCCGCGAATGGACGTCAGTCTGGGGGATCCGGAGCTTGTGGGACATGGTTGGCGGGCGCTGGTTGCGCACGCTGATGGCAGGCTACTCGGGCCAGTACCTCCGTGATGAGAGGGTCTGGTGCGCAGTAGCCAAGGCGGTGATGGAGGCTGGGGACGAGGTTTAGGAGGGGGAGGGGAATTTCAAAACCGTTGCTTTGTAGCATATAAAAGCTCGTACATGACCTTTCAAACAGTGTTGACGGAAACCAGTATCTACTGAAGAAGAAATGACCAAGTGCATGAAGCATCACACAAGCATGCAGAAACAGACAAAAAATAGGGGGGCGAAGGCTGCATGGTGGGACGTGCATGGCGAAGTGAACACAAGCACTTCTTGACCTTTTTTGTGGCTTAAATAAAATATCCCCTTCCTTTCGCCATGGGCGAGTGGCAGTGCATATTCATGCACCCACGTTGAGTCAGTGCGATTACAAAAAGATGCGCCAATTTCGTCCTTTGCTCTTTCTTTCCTGTTTTCTCACTGTATCCAACCACCACCACCACAGTACCAACAACACCAATAGGATCTCCGCCCATCGAGAAAATATATGGCCCACAGCAACTCGGCCACCGCCCGTGAGCGTGCACTCGACATACCAGAGATCCTCAGCAACATCTGCCAGTTTATTCCCACGCAATCTATCACGAATGTTCGACGCACCTGCAACAGTTTCAACCAGGCATGCCGACCGTTCTTGCGATCCAAGTGCCAGCAACTCGACCACATCTTTACCAAGGGCTTTGACCCGACCTCGGAGCAGGACATACAGAAGATATCGCAGCAAGCAAAAGCCATCCACTTCATCGTCATCAAGGGAAACAAGCTGGATCTACTCAAATATGCGCCCGAGCACTGTCCCAACATCACCACGATCCAAATCAACGACGTCCATCTCTTTCGCCAGCCAGTCTTGCCAACAGTCTTGAGCAAACTACACCGTCTGCGCAAGATCAAGATCGTTGCCATAAAATACAACACGCTCACCGACATCCGCGCCCTCCCCGCCAAGCTCATTGTGCCCCTTCCTCAGTTGACCTCGCTTACACTGCTCGACACCTCCGCAGATTGGCCAAAGTCGCCCTGGAGCCTATTACGGTCGCTGCTGACCGTGATGCCTTGCCTGATCCACCTCAACCTCGGGACAGTTCGGTTCACGGGTCATGCAGAGCTCGATCAGTGGGAACAGAACAGTGCACTAGCAACGAAACACCCACTCAAGGCGCTCAAGATCAAGGACGCCGTCCTGCCCATGCTGCGGTTCTTTCAACTAAACAGGATCCTGCCCAGTCTGGACTACATCTACTTTGACGGATTCGACAAGTCACCGGTGCCACCGGCACTATTTGACATTGTTGTCGAGCCGGGTGACAAGGCGGGCGAGATGCAGGCTCTGGCTAACAGGGTCTACTACTCTGGAGCACCCCTCGCGCTCAAGCGGCTCAAGCTGAGTCGGGCAGTAACGGACGCAAGGCTCACATTACTGCTTGCAAGGGCACCTCACCTTACAGAACTGATTGCACCTCGGCCGGGCAACATGTACTTTGATGTATTTGAACAGTTCCCTGGCCTCCAGCTCAAGCGTGTCACGTGCGGGATGTACTCGGTCGATGGGTCCACCAGCACGATGGACCGACTGATGACCATGGACTACCTCAAGGATCTGGAGGACTTGACCGTCGAGTACAACGCCGATTTGTGCTCGCCCAACGGGTTCTCACATTTCTACCCAGCGACCATCTCGCCCATAATGCAGCTCTGCCGTGCTGCTCCTACGCTTCCCTTTGGCGCCACGCTTCGACGGCTGGTGGTGAAGACAAGGCAGGATGTGTTGCTCAACGCGATGGCGTGTGGGCAATACAAGGCACTGTTGCGGCACCTGCCACAGCTGGTCGAGCTGGATCTGCAGGAAAAGATGTTGGACTTTCGGCTGCTGGAGGGGCTCGGGCGGTGCTGTGTCCCTGGCTGCACGGTCGAGGACCACGACCACGGCGTACCGACCGAGGACGAGGCGAGCATGCGCGAGGACTGGTGGCCCGTGGAGCGGCCACTGCTGAAGAAGCTTCGGTTGGTCTTTGACAGCGATATGGCGGTTTCGACAGCGGATGTGGAGGTTCAGATCCTGAAGCGGTTTAGGTTCTTGGAAGAATTTCACTTTGTGGGACGGTACCCGGACCATGACTGGAAGAGCACGTGGTCGCGGGAGGTCCGGTACCGGTACCCGTGCATCCTCATCACATCGGAAGACATGATTTTGAAGAAGAATGTGTCTTGTCTGGGATCATAGAGGATGGATATGAAGAAAATGAATGTAATTTTGTGGGCGACTGTATGATATACAACACATTTTTGAGCAACATTCGCATCCTGCTTGCAATATTGGCCTTCGTTCCACCATGGAACTTTCTATCTCCTTGGCAACATTTTTTGTCCGCACGACAAAAATCTTCCCGCTTTCGTCGCCTTTGTCATCGTCGCCGTGCAATCTAAGGAGAAGCAAATCAACTATATCCGAGATGCTGACTGTCAACTCGTTCAATCATCTGAAAGTAGAGGTGTAGCTCAATTGAATTTGATCTACTCTGAGCACTCGTTATCTTACGCAAACAAGACGACAATCCTCTATATTGCCGATACCCACGTCCACATCCCAGCGCGTCTCATACACACACTCCATCCGTCCTTCTGTGCAATACACTCCTTTTTGGTACGAGGCGCTAGACATTCCTGCGCTACATTTTGTAAATAGAAGCATCGGAACACAATTGTTAAATACCAACAAGCATGTACACTGTCTTTTCTATTAATGTGCGCGATTTTCTCAAATACGGCCAAATTCTTGTCCCTTATCCTCGTGTTCGGTCTTCTCGCTGATATTGGATCCGAGGCCTGACTCCATTGGTTCAGTTTCCGGTCCCCAAGTCGTCTCCACCAATCAGTCTGATCCACACGCCGATGGTGGAATCGACCCCCCCCCCCCCCATAAGCAAGGCCAGATCTGAATGCCGAGATGGACGAACTGATTCGCATAGATACGACGATCATATACCGCCCTGACAAGTACCTCAAAGCGCTACAAGAACAAGTTTTGCGTAAAAAAATACGACCGAGGAATCGGATGCTCGACTACGCGGGTCCGCCCCAGGTCATTTCCGAGCCCACTCTCCAAGTGATCCTCGTCCAACAAAATCTCCAGAGACTTTATCTGCTCCTCCAGATATTGCGAGTTTTTCGTGTTCCAACAAAACCTGTCAGCATCTCCACTACCCACGGTGGTGAGACCAGAGAATCAAAAGAACAGGCCAGCAGCACTGAGCAAACCCCTTTGGCATTTAATGTGATTTCTCACAACTTCGCTGGGTTATGGCTTTTAGCCATACTTCGGGAAACCTCGGTCAGCGGTGAGTTGCACCTTTTGTTTTTTGGTCAAAGGCGATTTGTGGATACGTTGGCGTGGTGAAGGCGCAAAATCTCGGTTAGAGTGCGCACCCACTGCCTGTGGACATTGGTATGATGAGGCAGGAGTCATGGTCGACAGTATTCACAGTACTCATCAAAGCAATGGCCTTGCCCCCTTTGACCAGAATAAAACAAACGACCCTTGCTCTTCGAGTAGTTTGTCGTTTGTAGATGAGACCAGGTATATAAACCGCGTACCCCCGAGGGTCTTGCAGAATAGAACATGACAGAGTTTTTTTTTTATTATTCTCCAACTAAAGAGAACATGAAGCGATGGTACAAGGGTAATGGGCTACAAGGGTACAAAAAAGAAGAAAGAACGAAATAAAAAATGAAAAAAAACTAGCAAAAATTAAAAACAAGGACGGGCTTGGGCACCCATCCTCTCTAAACGTCCAGCGGCAGGAACGAAATCACATAGACCTTGTTTCCCGAGCTGACCACAGCGCAGTGCTGGTTACACTCCATGGTCGTGTAGAATGGGTTCCGCACTGCACGGCTCAGCACTTCTTCTACTGCCGATCCTCGGATCTGTCGGATCTGTTTTGTGATCCTTGTGTACACTGAGATCTCGTCTAGTCGAGTGCAATTGTGGGGCATAAACACTCCATACGAGTCGCGCGCTGAGGTGGTACCATGATCTAGGTGGCGACTTGTTCGTGGCAGACAGTAAATGCTCGCAAGGCGCGGGAACCGCGTGGGTATCGTGATAGGGCGTAACTGTTGCTGTTGCTCCAGCTGTTTGTGTTGGTTAAGATCGGTGGGAAGCGACGGATCCATGTCCTCGTTGGGCTCACGACGACCGGTGCCAATCCTTTGGCGTATCTGCGACAGTAGGCTATTGGACGTCTTCCATGCTCTGCTTGCTGTCGCCGCCTGTCGTACTGGAGCGGATAGAGCCACTTGAGATCGAGTATGAGAGCCCCTTGAAGATCCTGGTCTACCTGACAACGACATACACTGGTCTTGAGAGTCCTGAATGGTCCCAGACCTGGCAGCCTGTTTACCCGCGGTCGTTGATGGTCTTGCTGAGGTTGGAAGGGGGTCGGTGGGGAACCGTGACGACAGCCTGTCCAGGAGTAGCTCATATTCATAGACGGCGTCCCGTGTCGAAAACATGACCTTGTCGCCATGGATAGTTGGACTGAACTGAATCGCTTGGGTAGCGTGAGGCAGAAGGATCCTCTCCAAGATCCGAGATTGAGCCAAAGAATAGACCAGAGTCTCGCCGTTGGTACTCGCCGAGATGACGAATTTGTTGTCCAGCACGCTGATGTGAATAACCTGTTGAAGTTGCAGCAAGAAGAATGTGAGTACTATTATTCAATATTTGGGACAAGAAAAAAAAAAAAAAAGAAACTGGCGGGTGAAAGGACTTACATCCCCCTCGTGCGCCTGGTAGGTACCAACAACTTTGAGGCTGGTGCGCGAACTCCAGTCAAACACAGTGACAACGCCGTCGCACTGGCCATATCCAATGAACCGCTCGTCCATGTAGATGAAGCTGGCAATCTGGGGCATGGCTGTGTCGTCCTGCAAGATGAGTTCTCCTGACTTGATATCCCATATGCACAGAGCACTAAACGAGATTACAGAGACGAAATTATTTTGTTAGTCCTTTCTGACCTAGGAGCAGAGAGATGCAAGTTGGTGGCAAAAATATCTATACCCAAATGATGTGCGTGCACAAGCTGCACCAGCGACTTCGGACTGGGAGACACAGGTGAGCGATTGTGTTGATCGCAGCACCTGGATGCACTGGAGCGTGCGCAGATCCCATACGCGCAGGGTGCTGTCGATCGAGGCTGTGACCAGTGACCACGTAGACATTTCAATGCTTGAGACCAGACCCGTGTGGCCCTCGAGGACATGAACAGCTTGTGGACGGGCGTTAGCCCAGTTCTGTTTCATGGCGCAGCTATTACGGTGCAAGAACTGGAAGTAGGACAGCCAGTGGACGGTCTTTCTGTTAAGCAGGTGCTGTTCTGAGAACAGTGGGTGCTGGACACTCTTGACTCGCCACAGAGCATTATCACGCGCAGCTTTTGAGTAGAATTTGTTTGTCTGTCATAGCAAGTAGTGAATAAGAAAGGAGTGGGAAAAAGAAATACGAGTCAGTTTCTCGTGGTACAATCCCATTTTTTTTTCTTCGCTTCGATAATCTATCGATGGATGGATGGATGTTGGGACCAAGTGTCGTGTGTTGGGATGAATGGCTTGGCTTGGCTTGGCTGCAGGTCGAAATTGGATATCCTGTAAGGGTGTCGTTTCGCTGTGTGTGATTGTGCGTATTTTCGGTGGACATTGGGGATGGGATATGGTGGGGATGTTTGTTTGTTTGTTTGTGTTTGTGTGTATTTGTGGTTGGAAAGAGAGCGAGTTTCTGATGTGTGTCGTTGTCTGTCTGTTTGCAAATGCTCTTTTCCTTGTTTGTGTACAAGCAAGAAGCATGAACAAGGCAAGCAAGCAGCAAAGCAGCAAAGCAGCCAAACAGCAAACAGGCAAGGGGAACACATGATGGATGATGGGAAACAACTTTCTCTCTCATGTCTGTACACCTCTTTCTGCTTTTCTTACCTGGGCGACGCGGGAAAGGTCCAGTGCGTTGAGTCGGCTGGGAAGAATGGACCAAATAGGGAGCAAAGGCGAGGAGAGGACGGGTTTGTTGGTAAAATGAAAAGGGACAAGGGTGAAAGAAGACGAGGAAGGATGGAGACGAGGAGGGATGGGTGGGTGTGAACGTGGAGGAGGAAGAGGAGCACAGGGGCAACGAAGAGAGCGATGGGATGGGAAAACAGTGTTTTTGATGGTTAGCAAAGTAGTACGAGTATTGAGGGAGGTCATGGGTAGTATGTACTTTGTTATATGTTCACATCAAACATCAAAGAGGGAGAGAGAGAGCGAGAAGGAGAGGAGATAGTATCGCATATGTACATGTGTGTGATGCCAATCAACCATCCACCATGTATGTACATGTAGCGCGGTAGCTGAAGTAGTGGTAGTGTGTGTGTCGCGTACTATCAGCACATACACTGCAGCCTGCGTCAAAGCATTCATTCCCCATTTGAATGGAGGGAGAGCAGAGCGTGCAGAGTGCAAATGGATACCATTTCAGGAACTCATTGTAGATTGTTGACAAAAAATAGCATTTCTGTGTTTCAATGGACACAGCAGGGACATACCAAAGGATATCGAACAGCATCTCGGAGGGCAATTGGGCCAGACGATCAGCCGTCGACGACGGACTGGGTCCGGTCAGGGTCAGGACATGGGTGCATGATGCTGGGTCAGAGGCAAACGACCCAGAGAGATCAGGAATGAGAGTCGACTTGACCTTGCTGTGGCTGTTGTAGTGGAGTGTCGTCGAGGATGGAATACATGCTGATGCTGAAGCTAATACTGATGCAAGTGGTGGTGGTGGTGGTGGTGGAGGAGGAGGTGGTGGTGCACCCGTTGTCCAGGACGAGAGAGTGACTTCAGGAACGGACTGAGGAGAGGAGGAGAAGCATGAAAGAGGAGGAGGAGGAGGAGGAGGATATGGAATATGTGCTTGTGTGTGTTCCTGTACTTCATGCATCTCGTTTTGCCCCTTCTCCTGAATATCATGTTCCATCAGGACCATGGACCTGGACCTGGGCATGGACAGGTCCATGGGGACAGAGGATGGGGTATGATGGTTGCTGTAGCTGTTGTTGTGTAGTGGTGCTGGAGAGTGTTGTGATGGCGGGTCGATATCCATGGACATGGCATCATCCTCGACGGCCCTAAAAGACACTTCTAGGCCGGGAGACAGCGACAGCGATATCCGTGGTTGTTGTTGTTCAGTGAGTTGTTCTACTGCTGCGACATTTGTTGACAACACTAGGGCCGAGGAAGCGTTCCTGGCCTGCTTCTTTGACGATGGTTTCTTAAGATTAGCGACCTTGAGGTTGAGCAGTTGTGGTGACGGTGGCGACTGTGGTTGTTGTTTGGGAGACGATGCAGCCGAAGAGGATGACGAGGAGGAGGAGGAAGAACCTCCACCAATGCCACTGTGCACAAACGATCGCTCGGCCTGCAGCTGCATTTACATAAACACTCGACTAATGACCGATAGTATGATGGAGGGATGGATAGGATGAAGTGAGTGAGTAGGATTGGAGTGACAAATGGTATTTGTGTATGTGTTTGTTGAGGGAGGTGTGCGTGGAAGGATGAAGGATGTGCGGGATGTGTGTATTGTGTGATGTGGATGATGGAAAGTAATTAGAAAGAGAAGAGAGAGAGAGAGAGAGAGTGTGTGTGTGTGCGTGAACTTGTGTGGGGTCGGTCGGTCCGAGAAAAAAGAGGCAGAGGAAAAATTCTTTTCGATCTGTAATTGAAAGAAAAATCCTAATTGACAAACAAAGAAAAGTTCTCATTTTTCCTTGGTCAACCTCCAAAACTTCCTTGTTCAACCTCACAAACGGGAGAGAGCAAAAAGAGCAATCGCAAAAGATCAGGAAGTCAACCAATGGCAGCGAGCAGAGAGTATAAGAGAATAGTGGTATTTGGTGGGTAAAGAGTGCTATTTTATCCGCTAGGCTACTACTCCTCTCCAAGACTCGACGACAGCGACGTCGATGAACAGGACGCTGCTGCAAGGGTCGCCTCATACTCGTCCGCATATACCTTGACAGCCAACTCCTCCGTCTGCTCATGGTCTGCCAATCGAAGGTCCTCGTCCATGTACGAGCACTGCTTCGATCCGTCCTCCTCTTGCTCAGAATGAAACTGCCCATTGGTGTGAGTATGAGCAACCTGAAGTTGGTGAAGCTGTTCACGCTGCTCTTGGATCTCCTTCTCTGCCTTCAAATACTCTTCTGTCGGACCAAACAGCGATTCGTGGTCTGGAACGTTGGGCTCTGAAAATTCGACATCCTCCGAAATATGCTGCAAGGCTTCATCTGACGGCTGGAACGGCTGAGTTGAAAGTGGCGACTGGGAGTGATGGCTATGCTCCAGTGAGTGAGGTGAGCCATGTGCTGACGATGATCCCTCGGCTAAAGCTGTTCCATGAACTGAAGGTGAAGATCCAGACGAAAAAGATGCATGGGGCGATGACTCTCTTGACGCATGAGCCTGATGCAAAGACTCGGTGCTCTGGGATCCAATCGAAACTTGAGCCAGCACGGTTGGCGACAGAGGAACTGGTACAGCCGAGGTGGCTTCACTATCCATGGCCGAACTGGTAGGAGGTGGGGACTGACGTCTTCCGTAATCTGGTGAGGCACACGACTCGGGGGGTGAAGACGCTGTCTGAGGACTCATGGGTCCTCGGAAAGAATTAAACAGCTGGTCATGGGCGGGCGAGTGAGCTGTAATGGGTGAGGTCGAGGTAGAAGAGATAGGTGAAACAGAAGACGTGGATGGGGCTGTCGATGTGGAGATACTAACCACAGAGCTAGACGACGCGGATGAGCCATACACAGAGTATCCATGTTGTTGCTGTTGTTGCTGTTGTTGCTGCTGGATATGCTGGTCCATATTGAGCCGTCTAGGTCCATTGTTTCGCATGGTCAGATCGGCACTGGCGCTTCCTGCTCGTCGAATAGCCATCTCGTTCTTCAAGCTTGCCGAATACGCCTTTGCTCGCTCACTGGCGCTCATTGGCTCGGCGTTTCCACTCGACGCTGATATTCGGCCCGCTTTGGGACTAGGTTCAGCTTTTGAAGGTCTCAGAAATGAGGTGGGTCGGGGCTTGAGGTCAGAGCCATTGGTGTTGGTGTGGGTCGAGGTAGAATGCGCATGGTTGTTGCTAAAATGGCCTCCCGAGACAACTCGCTGGGGTCCTCCATTCGAAGTAAGGTTGATAGCCTGCGATCGCTGCATCAAATTGCTGTTTGCAATGCTGCCACTGGTCAGATTCCTCGAACGCTGGGATGCCGATCGAAGGGGCGGTGCCCCTCCCAGGCCATCTGTTGTCGAGGACGACTCTGAATAAGAAGTAGCACGCATGCCCAAGTGGCGAGAGGACGACGAGGACAAAGTAGATGTAGTCGGCTTTGAGGGCTGGTTGTGGCCATAGTTGTAGGGTTGGGTAGTCGATGGGGCATGCTGGACGCTTGAGGCTTTGAGGGCGGAGGGTCCTTCCGAAACTGGCATGGTTCTGGCACGTACAGGTCCAACCCTACTGGTGGCTGCTGCTCTGGTAGGTCCTGTGATCAGTTCACGGGTCGAGTTTGTTCGCATAGCGTCTCCTCCGTCCGCCAATCTTCCCATGGGTGAGCGTCGTCCTGCAAGTCCTGGCGTGGTGGGTCTGCCCAATAACGAGGCTGATGATCTTGTGTCTGGCAACAGGTATTTGAGCACATTTCCTGGCAGAGTGGACGTCAGCCTAAAAGCCATACATCACACCGAATGGGAATGAACAAAGATTAAAACCAGAAAAGGAGGCAGAAACGACAAGGAAAAAAAAAAAGGAAGGAGACGGACAGGAAGAGTTGAGTGAGAAACAAAAAAAAAAAAAAAAAAGAGGGCGACGTCCATCCGTGTCCTTTCTCGCTATCCCGATGAAGCTTTGTGTGTGGTGTTTTTGGTTGCGTCTGGTGTTTTCTGGGGTGGGGCTCGTGGCTATTCGTGTGCTACGATTTTGATCCCTGTTACGACCCATCTTTTTTTTGTCATCTTTGTTATTTTTGTTTGTTTTTGCTGATATTGTTATTGCCATCGCCATGGTCATTGTTTGTGGGATTCACATCCTCCTGCACCTGTGTTCCCTTTCTTATTTCATTTTTCCTGCTTCCTGCACCTGTTCTCCTGCTTTCCTGTGCATGTTGCACACCTAATGAAACACAATATACTCGGCATTAACAAAACGAGACACTTACACTGTCGACCGTTCAGGGAACTGGGCCGCATACACCTTGAAAGACTTGCGACTGGTGTCTCTCACCTCAGGTGCAGCGTCCTGAACACCCTCCTTGAGAACAGGCTCCAGGCCTGGGAGGTGAGGTTCGAGCTCCTGCGACGAGAACTGGGACACACATACCGCAATGAGGTTGATGCAGGCAATACGCTGTGTCTTGTTGGGCGAGGCAAAGGCGGCACAGGTCTTGGGCAACACCGAAATGGTGCCAGCATTGATCATGCTTGTCAGTGCCTTGACAGCACGGGAGACCATGACTTTGTTGGTTCTGGCACAGACCTTGAGCAGTGGCCCGGTGAACAGGTCGCCGCAGTGGAAGCTAAAGTCGCGGCCCATGGCTGTGGCCAGCTTCTCGACGAGCTCGCATGCTGCTCCCGAAAGTCGTGTCCTTTCTGTCAGCAACTATGGTGTTCAATGGTGTGGTTACCCCGAAGGAGGTCAGGCAAATAAAAATAAGCTCTCTCGAATGCCTTTTTGTGTGCGATAGGAGCAAACAAAGAGAACGAAACAAACAAAACAAACAGGCTCGAGGAGGTTGACTTACAGACTCGGCAAATGCCTTGCGGTGGTTCTTGATGAACTGGATATACTCATGGTTCTGTGCGATGCCCGAGTGGCAGGCCGCACCCAGGTTCTTGATGGCAGTCTCCTTGGCGGCCCAGTTGTGTTCAGTCTCTGGTGGGGTCAGGACATAGTCCAGGTCGTAGTAGTTGAGGTTGACAGAGCCCACAGACGACGAGGAGGAGAGCATTGCTGGAATTAGAAGTAAGGTAAGGAAGGAGAGCACGAGAGAAGAGAAGAAAAAAAAAAAAGTGTATATAAAATGTATTTTGAATTTGAGGGATTTTGGTATAACAGGAGGATGTGACGACTGGTAGTTGTACAAACAGTGAGAATTTCAAAGGTTGGGCAAAATGGCGCGTATTTGGAGATTATTGTGTTGTTGTGGCGGGTGGTTGATTACTCAGGTACGAGGTGTGTCACTTTGATTGTGTGGCGTGGTTGTGTGGCGCTGGTTTGTGTGGATGATCAAAGGATGGGAGTCAATGTTATTGGGATGACATGTTGCTAGGCGGGGAGGATGGTTTCTGGGATGATGAAGAGTGCTTCAAAGCAAATGAGATGAATCTGAAAGAAAGAAAGAAAAGGAAACAGAGGAAAGGGATGACGGGGATGAAGGGAAGAAAGAACGGGGGTGGAGTGCGTGCGTGCGGTGGAAAAGGAGATTTCTGTTTGAGTGGCACAACTGGACAGAGCTCCCTCTGTGTTTGCACAGCGTGTCCGCGTGGAGTCAAGGACCATGTGTGTATCTGTGGCGGTGGAACTGCTACTCCTCATTCGCACCCACACCCACACACCCACAGTCCCACTCGCACACCCATACGCCCATTCCCGTATTCACCACAACACATCCGCATGGCCCAAGAGTGTTCCGTGACCTCGTCAAAGAACATACCAGCAGTGCGTGCCTGAATTTTTACACTTTGTGTTTGTGCGGGCCAACAGCACGAACAGGGTAAATAGATAATCACATCAGCTTCCACTCTCCTTGCTTTCAATCTTTTGCTTCCATCACTGCGCATTCTCATTCCCATTCCCATCCCTCGCCATTGTCAACTACACCAACACACACCATCTCGCTCTCTCAACACCACCAACACCCTATCCTCACGTTGCTCCTATCCTACCTGCCTTGCCCTCTCTACACTTAAACATGCGCCTACGGATATCCCTCCGATCTGTCGCAAAAACCATCTCCACCGCCTCCTCCTCCTCGCCATCCTCACAATCCCTCGCCATATCCGCAAAGACTCTTGCCGACTTTATCGACACTCATTCTGGCGGCCTCGTAGCCCTCACCGGCGCGGGCGTCTCCACCGACTCGGCCATCCCAGACTACCGTGGCCAGCACGGCACGTACACCCTTAACCCAGATTACCAACCCATCTTTTACCAAGCCTTCCGAGACTCGGACCAAGCCCGCCACCGGTACTGGGCTCGCTCCTTTCTGGGCTTCCCGCCGATCCTGACCACCCAACCCAACCCGACCCATTTTGCCCTGGCGGCCCTGCAAGGAGGTCTGGACAGTCCCCAACATTTGAAAAGTCTTATCACACAGAACGTGGATGGCTTGCACCAAAAAGCCGGCGCCCGCGATGTGATCGAGCTGCACGGGTCGTTGCATTTGGTCCGCTGCATGCACTGTGGTCACGAAGAGGACAGGGGCGTGTTCCAAGAGGCCCTTGCAGCCTTGAACCCGGATTGGCAAGAACTACTCGTGAGCCAGTCGACGTCCAAGCTGTACACTCGCATGAACGCCGACGGTGATGTCGAACTCAAGACGCCCGAGGAACAGCGGCAGGAGGAGGAGCAACATGCTGATCAAGATGTGAAGAAACGTGCGCCGCTGGATTACCACACCTTCCAGTACCCGACATGCTCGTGCTGCGGGACCGGGCACTACAAGCCCAAAGTTGTGTTCTTTGGAGAGAACATTCCACAAGATACAAAAGACGCGTCGACTCGGGCGGTGCTCGAGTCGAGCGGATTGTTGGTCATGGGGACGTCGCTGGCGACGTACTCGGCGTTCCGGTTGGTGAAGCTGGCCAAGGATGCAGGGATCCCGATCGCGATGGTGAACCTTGGTCCGTCTCGGGCGGATGAGTTGGCAGATGTGAGGGTGGACGGGAATAGTTCGTTGCTGATGAAGGAGGTTGCCAGAGAACTGGGGATCGGGGAAGTGAAAGGCGAGATTAGGACACGAACTCGGGTGATGAACGTGGTTGGATCATAAGAGAGGTGTGGGCACATATTTGCTACGATGGTACTTAGAGCTTTGGTTAGTATTTAGACGGACAAAAGCCCTTGAGACACACAGCCCTGCCTCTCAATACTAAAAATGCTATTGCAAGGTGAAATGGATCAATGTATTATACTGGTTTATGTAAAATGTGTAAGCTGTATTCAGAATTCTCTGAAAAAACTCCTTTCCTTATCCTAAGGACTCACTGTCCGCACTGTCTTGCGAGTGGCGACCAGTCGCGATGGAGTGATCTGGCCGACAAGGCCCACGGCCAGCATTCCGAGCCCAAGAGCAAAGATCCAGCTATGATCAAAGTTCTTGACCATCCAGTTGGTCAGCACCCCAAGCCACAAAGTGATCCACAGCAGTGCAATAGAGACATAGCCCGCAATACGATGGATCCTGACAATCCTTGCTTGGCCAATCCACTGCAGCACGGATCTAGGGGCATATCCAACAAAGCACCCGAACAAGACTTGCAAGAAGAAAATGAACACGGTCGTGCACCCAAACAGAGCGTGGTTCGTGTGGAAGTGCTCCTTGCCCAGTAGATCCTTGTTCACATAGATGGCCGTAAAGCCTAAGAGAGAGAAGATCATGGCCAAAATCTGAACCAGACCGTGGATTGTCCGTGCAAGACGTTTCTGGGAGCCCTTCTCTACTGGTTGCAAAATCAGGATGGCTAAAATAGGGAAGAAAACCAATTATTGTTTTCTTAGTCAACAGCCTCCGAAGTGGAGAACATTGTCAGAATTTTCGGCTTTAGAAGACCAATTTTACCTTCAGTGGCGACAAACCCGTAGAGGCCCATGCAGATAGGGTGCCATGAGTATGGGTAGACCCATGGTGCCTTGACCACAGCGCCAGCGAGGGCGCCGAAAAAGATAAACAGACCGATCTGAGAAAGTGTGGCCAGGAGCATAGTGACACGGCGACGAAGCGGAGACCGATGAGGGCGATGGTGATGATGGTGGTGATTACGATGTGAACCTGTTGCTTCAGAGATTGAGAGGGTTTCTTCCGAGGGAGTGTCTTGCACAAGTGGGGTTGTTTGGCCTCGGCTGGGTGAAGACGACGAAGAAGAATCGATGTTGGTCTCTGAGTCGCTGTCCGATTCGTAGGCAGCAGGATCACTGGCGGTAGTATTAGCGTTGGGCCGAGATTTGTCAACAGCCTGGTAGATGGGGCTGGAGGATGGCGAACGGGGATGGCGAGGAGAAGAAGAAGGAGAGGAGGATTGTGCAGCAAAGGGTCGACGCTCTTCTTCATGCGCCTGTTCCTGGCTGTGGGAAAGGTGGCTCATCTCGCCAAATTGTTTTGTGGGTGGCTGGGACGGAGGGCTGACGGAAATTGACACCTTATGGTGAACTCGGAGGGAACAGCGAATAGTCCGATGTGGATGAGAGCAGTTTTGCTTGTCCCTAGTGCAGTGTTTGCTGTTCGGACAAAGCGAGTAGTAAGCTGAAACAGAGTACAGAGGGACAGTTAGCCATTTGGATATTTGGATTGACACTCGCCTGAAGTGCAAGAAACAGGTGGCGGGCATGGGAAAAAGAAAGAGTGGAAGCTGGACACAGTATCAGATCGACCTGCACGAGCAACTTCATTGGGATGATGGCATCGATGGTTTACCCACTCGTTCATCCGTTTATTATTCATTATTCATCCCTGTTCTCCTATTCTTTTTGGTGTTCTTTGAATCGATTCCCCTCCACTCGCAACAACACATGTACACATGTACACACGCACACACACTGTTTACATAGACAACAGCAAAAAATCGCGAGATTGCATCGTGGTATGGCACAATGAGAACGCTGAACACTGAACAGAGATAGAGTTTTCTGTTGTGCTCTGTTTGTTCTTTGCTCGCCTTCGAACGTTGCAAGGCACAAAATACAAAGAGTATGCCCGGTTTCCTTCCCCATCTGACATCCTCTTTGGAAATGAATCGACCTCCTGGTGTGATCAGTGTTGGCATTCAACTCTCCATCCATGAATCCAGATTGCATTGTTGGAAATGTAAATATGCATGAGTATTCCGGTTATTCTTTACCTTACTGTACTCGTTGTATCCGTGTGGTGCCTAGGAACAGATGTTCTTCAGATGAGAGCGAAGAGAGAGAGTGGGGGTGTGGATGTGAATGTGTGAGTGGAGGAGACTGAGGAGACAAATGAGAAGAGTCGGGTAGGTGAGTAGACGAAGAACAAAGGAAGAAAGAACGAAATTGTACCGAAAAAGAGTTGAATCTGATAAGCCGCCCTCGTGGATCAGATAACTCAAAACTGAGCGGACTGCACATCACAACAGCGGACATTGTCGAATGCAGAACACTAATGCACCTCCCAAAAAAAAAAAACACCGACACAACCACACCAAAACGCCACCTTTTTTGGGTCTCATCCTTCCTTCCCTCGCTCTTTCTCCTCGCTCCCTATCCTTCTGCTTAGTGTCCAACATACCCACCCCACCCCTCACTCAAACCCACACTGCTATCCAAAGGATGGATGGACGTCGCGCTGTGTCCATGTGATCACAGGCAGCTCTCTTCCTCTCTTTTTATGATTTTCGCACCAAGAGCGATATCTTACAAGAGAAAGGAAAAGTTCACCAGTGCAGTCATTTGAAGCTTCAATCGTAACAGCCTGGGGAGAGTTTCCCACTCTTTCCTTTTGATGCCTCGACTGTCGTCTTACTATGCTCATCCTGTATCAGCAGGCGACAAAGTTGATGGGGCTCAGGAGTAACCACAATCGGAAGATGTAGTGCGTGACAGTGTCGTTGGTGGCGAGAGGGGAAACTCCATTACTTCCATTCGTGTGCGGATTTAAAGCTAGGTAAAAAGGCACGTTTACTACTCTCGTTGGGCTGTCAATGCCAATGACGACCTCAGGTCTGCTAAGGAAAGAGACGTATGTTTAGATTGGCAATAGCGTATATCCAACAACATGCGTAACCAGACAGTAAATCCCTCCAAATCACGTTTTAGTATTCTGTCCAATGTTCTTGTTTTCCTGCCCATGCGTATGTCCACTGTTCAGCTATGATACCTCGATATCAATTTCGAATGGCCTTAATTATCATCCTCTTACTCAATTTGATGCTTAAAAAAGTACGGTGAACAGGTCGCGATGAGTGAGTGATATTACCTGAAAGATGTGGAGAGAAGTTACACGACGAGCGTCCCCATGATCGTTAGCCTCACAGACAAAAGTCGATCCTCAAATGCTGGCGTTGTCGTCATCGTCTGAGATTTATCAAGCAAGCTACCACACGCCGTGGCAGCAATCCATGAAACTTGAGGAACCATGACTCTCGGAAGACAAGGGTCAATTGTTGCTACAGGATGAGGAAGCTCGCACACCAGACGATGTGCCGCACTGAAATCGCGATCCATAGTCTCTGAAGGATCTGTAGTGGTTAGCACAAGAAAGGCTTGCTCGGTGGTAGGGCATCCATTTTTGATATTCCAGAAAATTCTGGTCGTCCAAGCTAAGGACGTGTCAGTGGATCAGTACATGAGACTTATGCTTGCCACGACAAGAGAGTTGGCCCGGAAGGAGGCAGTGGTTGCTGCTCTGCCTGCTTCCTTGACGGCTTAGATGGAAGTTTATGTTTTTCAATGACTCCCGATTAATACTCTCTCAAGAGCAATAATCAAGGAGCAAGAATAAAAACCAACTAAATAAAACAACGCGCTGCAAGTGTGAACTGCCACGTTTGGAGATCAAACGGAAGCGCTTTGAATGTCGACGGTAAGTGAACCTGTACATGTGAGAAAACCTTTTTAGTTTCCTAGTCTAGTTTCCTGGTTTGATTAACTGCCACGAAGTAAACTTCATAAATACAAAGTCAAATTACCTCCCTGCAGAAAAGAACAACCCCCTTGGAACTTGGAAGTGGGAAACTCACTGGTACATATCAACAACCACTCCTCCTTGGGCAAACACATCATCATTGAATCATCCCAACCAAGCTCACTACACCCACATTGCTTAATTACGCTGCAAACTCAATCCAAAACAAGAAGCAATAGCGACCATTATTGAACATGGGCGGGAACGATCACTGGATCGCAGGACTGGCATGGTTTCTGTTCTCGTTCATCTCGGTGACATCACAGGCCTTCATCTTTTGGCCCTGGTTGTTTGGGACAACAACCCGGATATCACTCTACCGCCCCTCGATCGACATTAACGCTATCAACATTAATGTGCCTGGTGTGGCTGGTATCGATGAGCTCTACGACCCACTGGAGACACAAGTCGAAACAGGCCCTGCAGGGACTGTCTCGATCGTGTGGGGCAACCTCAACGTGCTGGCACTGCTCTACCTAGTCCCATTCAATTTTTCGCTCGTCATGCTCTGCTGGAACTACTACTTGACCATGACCACCAACCCAGGTTCACCACCACTGGACTGGGTAAGGAAGGGCATGGAAGAAAGGGAGTTGGCTAGCGTCTTTGTGGATTTGTCTCTCTTGGTGCTTACCTTTTTTCTACACTTCATCGACTTCCAATAGAATCCACCAGCAGATGGATCGAGCATCGAGTACAAAAAGACAACCCACACACCGCGATACTGCCGAACCTGCGACGCTTACAAACCACCACGGACACACCACTGCCGGACATGCAAAAAGTGCGTGCTCAGGATGGATCACCACTGCCCTTGGGTTCGCAACTGTGTCGGGCACTTCAACTATGGACACTTTGTGCGATTCATTATCTGGACTACGATCTCAACGTTCATGTGTGGTGCACTGCTCATTATGAGGTGCTTGGAAGCCTATGAGAACGAGTTGCAGGGCATTGTACGTTTTTATATTTGGTGATCATCAGGGCCACTGGAACATTGGAAACGAGAGAAGGGCTTGTTCACCAGATGGCATTATTTTTCACTATCTTTAGAATCTCCATGCTGCACCTTCTCAGGAACAGATCATCTGGATTATTGTTAACATGTTCCTGGACGGATCAGTATTTTGTGGCATCAGCATCCTATCATTGTATCATGTGTGGCTCATCTCCAGCAACACCACGACGATTGAGAGTTGGGAAAAGGACCGCATTCTCACCATCTTTCGCCGAGGCAAGGTGTCTGAGGTATGATACAGAGTTACTTCCCGGCACGTGGTATTTGTACGTACCCCAAATGATGTCCTTGTGAACTGACACAAGGTTTGTATTTTGTTTATTTGGTGGGCTACGTCTAAAGGTCAAGTGCCCATATCATCAAGGGATTCTGACCAACTTCCAGACGGTGTTGGGACAGAATCCTCTGCTCTGGCTGTGGCCACAACCCATGCTGGGCGATGGCATGCGATTCAAAGTCCAGCGAGGCAAGAACGATCTGTCCGAGTCGTTGAACGCCAATGGATCAGTGTCCCTTGACATGTCATTGGATCGACACCATCAGTCGTCAGTGTGGAAGGATGATGCCCAAATGGCGTTGATTGCGCCGTGGACACGGTCGTTCGAGCGGATAGATCCAGTCAAAACGCATCGCGATGTTGATATGGAGATGGTATAGATATAGTGTTTCATCCTGATCACGTTAATGATACCTAGGGTTAGGATACCATCTTGCATTTTAAATGTAAATATAAATCGACCACAATACCGTGGCTCTTGAAATGTGTACCCACACTCCTACCGGGAGTCAGGAAATGTATCTGGCCGTCGTCAATTTAAAACAAGATTGGACTAACGTTGTCTAGTTGAATGACGGTTAATGGCTTCTGGAGCCCCGCCAAATCCCCGAAGTAGCACGCCCTAGTGGCCGCCAGTTGGTATGAGCCTAAGCCCTATTCATAGAGTTGGCCTGCATAATAGTTTGCCACTGAGTGAGTGACAAGTGGGCACAAAAAAAAAAAAAAAAAAAACAAGTGGCGTTTTTTCATGGTTTGATGACAAATAGAGTCCCTCTGGGCCGGTGGTTTTTTTTTCTTTGTTGCTTTGAATGACATTTGGCCATCTCGTTTGAGCCTATATGCGGCTAGGGTGCGCTGTTTACATGCATGTTTCTCTTTCTTCCTCCTTTCTTTTGCGCCAAAGGCCCGTAGCATCCACCAAAGGAGTTGTTCGTCATGAGACATGCTGTGGTTGGGCGTGAATCTACCGCACTCTATTGCTGTTCTCACCCTCGAGTCGGACAAAACTATGGACCATGGTGAGTGTGGACGAAGGCGGAAAACATGACGACAATTGCCCAAACTCTATTTCGCAGTGAATGAACTCTAAATGAGGAAGCTGAGAAGAGAGAGGGAGAGAGATGCGAGTTTTTGCAGCTCAAATTACAACTGTATCGAATGAGTGGGTGGGCTCGATTTTTTTTTTTTTGTTATATTTAAAAGATACATGTGTGGCCGTGATGGAGTATTTCGAAGAAAACAGCCAGGATGATGGACAAGAGAAGGAAGAGCGTTCATATAATATAACGGAAGAGGGAGTTGTAAACATGTTGGCCCAGAGCAACCAAATGAGCATTGACAATACCAACATGGATACCCCTGTCATTCTGTTTGCTTATTCAGGATGAGAGAATATTTTTTTCCAAAGACACTGATCCCCAAGAGTATGTTGTCGTATTTGCTGTTCCATCTCGAGATCTCTCTCTCTCCCTCTCTCCGCAACTCTCGAAAAGGTGTTCAAACAGAGGCTGACTGACCGAAAAGTGCATACCTGCATCGGATAGGACAAGGCAGGCCAACTCGCGCCCTCGTGTATGATGTAGCAGCAAGAAAAGGAACGCCACCCATTCCAAGGGCACGCACCCCTATTCTCGTGGAGATGTGCAGAATCGGAGGTAGTCTATCCACAGCATGCGTCATCGTCGTCTGTCTGCCCATGGTGCTGGATGTGCCTGTCGTTGTGAGAAATAAATAAAGAAACAAAAGAAAGAGAGAACGAACGACGGAAAGAAAGACAGCGAGCTTGCCTGGCGATCTGCCTTGCGCTTTGAGCTCCGTCTTGTTACGTTGTCCACCACACACTTGTTTCCACAACGGTGTCTTTTGTCCGTACCGCAGGTGTCTGTTTGAGAATGTCTGCAGGAAGAGGGGAGAAAAGATCCAAGGGTTCAGGAACACTCCTTCCTTCATGTGTGGCCGTTGAGGACAGACAGGAAATCGAGTCGATTTCAACTAGGCGCACTTTTTCTCCCGTCCACACATCCGTGACATGTTTACACCGAGACAGAACGAAGGCTTTTTTTCGTTTCATTTCCTCTCTCTCTCTTCTCTGCTCATCACACACTTACACACTTACACACTTACACACATCCTCACACACACACACACGCACGCACACAAAACACAAACACTCACTCAGCACTGTTCTTTGTCTCTTTGTCGTCCTTCTTCGTCTTCCCACTCTGATTCGCCCTTTGTCCTTCCCGCCCACTTCCATTCCATCCTCTTCCCTACTCCACACATTCATTCATTCCTTCGATAATCCACGCCACACCCTTCCTTACCTCTTCCTCACCTCCACAGCCCCAGTACCTCCTCATTCTCCTTCACTCTTGCCCTCTATCAACAGTGTCACCAGCCCGGATATGAGGGGCCAATGCTTTGCATCGACTCATGCAGAGCAGCCCCAGGCGACTACTCGTCCTCCGTCTCTTCCTTCTCAATTGCACCATGATCCACTCGACACCCCAACCCCTCCAACTCTACGTCCTCATGCCACCCACCACTCCTCGAAATCACAATCCAAATCACGACCCTACCCCTTCTGCACCACTCTCTTGCTCATCGCAGCACTCTTCTCATGCCTCACTACTTCGCTGACCCTCGCCCAGCAATCCATCGCTCCTCCCCTATCACCACCAATCAACTCCTCTGGCCCACCGAATGTGACCACCACCGAGATCATTGCCCCATCGCCATCAGCAACCGCATTACCCACCACCACACCCACCTATCTGGGCCTCACAAGCTATACTGACTACCCAGTGCAGTCGAACGATTGCTCAGAAACTCCCAGACAACTTCGCTTTTCTATTATTACACATGGCAAGTATATTTTCATTCTTCTTACGGCAAACAGACAGTCAGAGAGAGAGAGGGGACCGTTGCGACAAAATTGGAGGGAGGATACCGAGGAAATATGTATTTCCTGAGAAGAGGAGGGAGTGCCTACCATTTACATGGGACATTTCACAAAGCCCTTAATTTCCAGGCACCAGGCACCAGGCACCAGGGCACGGACAACTGGACACCACACACATGGCTACAGATAATGACAAATTCAAGACACCTCATATTCCCCGAGACCTATAAAGTTGGTCGACACTTCATCTCAGACATTGTGTGAATCAACTAGTGTCAAGGCTGACCGGCACCTATTGTCTCAAGCGATGAGATGTGCTAACATCTTCCTTTCTCTCTACTTTGATACATCCCCCGCTATGAACAGTATCACACAAGAACGATGGGAAGCTCGACATCAGTTCAGTGCTACCAATCCAGCCCATCGATGTGCTGGCCAACATTGACTACCAACTCGATCGGATGAAAGGCGAACTAGATGCGGTGGTCAAGGAATCACAGGCAACGGACTCACGAGGACCGGATGCAGTGCTAGTGTCCATTCCAGACGACAGACTGAAGGACTCGATCCAGAGGGTCATAGACGTAGGTATCCCTGTGGTGGCTGTATATACGGGGCTGCAGGCGGCACAGGACCTCGACATTCTAGCTGTCATGGCCGATGACTACGAGTCTGGCCGACTTATTGGCGAGCAGCTTGTCCGCGATGGTACGTATGGGGATCCAATGAACTCTTTCACAAAATGACCAAATGACGGTTCACTAATTTTTTTTTTTTTTTTTTTTTTGTTCTTTCCATATTTTCGCTCACCCTTCACCCACTTGCTCATCCTATTAACCTATCACGTCGATATCATCTATACTATTTATCGCCTTAATCGACCAACAACAATCACAGACGTCAAGGACTTCGTCTGTGTGAGTGGCAACAGCCAAGTGCTAACCCTCCTTGACCGCTGTAGAGGTGTGCTTGCAGCATTCACAGCCCAAGGCAGAGGTGTATCCTCCAACCTCACGGACCACCTTCTCTATGTCGAAAAGCTGAACAAGAATAACAACAGCACAGCCTCTACCAACGTGCAAACAGTGGCCGACGCCATTCTTGACAAGAAGGATGTGAACGGGATCGTGTATCTTTCAGGAGAAACGTTCTTGGAGTCCGGTCCGCTCATCGAAAAAGTCATCAACGGAACTCGCTCATTCAAAACGGCGACATTTGATTACAGTGGCGACCAGATGTCCTTTATCAAAAAGCAGGAACTGAACTACTCAATCGCCAGTCTGATGTACTTACAGACAGTACTTCCCATGCTGCTGTTGTATGTACAGCTGACATTTGGAGAGAGACTCGCCCAGAAACAGATCTTGACGGGGCCAAAACTAGTCACGCTAAGCAACGCCAGGGACATGAAGGCACAAGAAGAATGGACACTGTCTCAGTTCACGAAATTCGCACATCAATTCACCATGGTCACTGGCAGGTATGTTGGCAGACTCTTCTTTCTTCTGAATCGTTCCATTTTTTTTTCTCGTGATTGGACACTAAACTTGTTCTCCATCATTTTATATCTCGATACATTCAGCCCTCCAATCAGCGATTACTGGGACGCACTGTCAACAGGCGCACGAGACGCTGGCGTTCTCTTGAAATGGAATATGACCGAGTATCGGTACGACAATCCTCTCCGCCTCGATACTGTCAAAAGCAGTATCGATTTCGCACTCAACAACAGCTTGACCCAAGGGCTCGTCATGACCAACGCCCTGCCCGCCTACCTCGATTACGCGGTCAATATGACTAACAATATGGTGGCCCAGCGCTCTGCAAGCGTCGCCACTCAGATTCAGGGCTGTATGAACGATTTCAAAGCGCCCTTACTTGCGGCACCTGACTGCAAATTACTCCCACCCTGGAACTACTCCCTCAGTGAAACTGCCAGTCAAGTGTTGCCTTTGCCCGTCATTGGCATCGGCTCGTCATATGAGCACCCGCACCGCGCGCAGCTGGCCTGGGTGGGTGAGGACGGATACAGCGCTGGCCTAGACTATGCAGATGCGATCATGGCTGCCGGAGGCCAGCGGCCTGTGTGCATTATGCAGGACGACCCGCCGCCACAACAGGTGCAGATGTGCACTGGACTTTACGAGCGGATGAAAACCAAACTCACCACGGGAGGAGCGCAACTGCCAGTACTTGAAAAATTTTGCGTGACTTTCAATTCGGGTGATCTTTCTGGATCCGCACGGAAAATGGCACAGCTTCAGAACGAGTACGACTTTGATAGTATCCACACGACCTCAACAGTGTTGTACGACACTATCAAGTACATCCGCTCGAACAAGAACCTTAAAGATACTCCTGTTCCGCTTATCATTACGAGCACAGGGCGCTCCAACTCTGCACTCGAGGATTTCAGAGACGGCAAGGTGAACTCGCTGTGGTCACAGCAGACGTATCTGAACGGATTCTTGGCAGTCTTTGAGCTGGCGTACTCGACATCGTTGCAGGACCGGACCTGGGACTTTTTGGCGACGGGACCCACAAAAGTCGAATCAATCTGTCCTCCGGGTCAAGTGTTCAAGTCTGTCAGGGACAACTCGTCGCTGTTTTGCAAAGGCCCGAAGGTGCATTCAGGGCTCGCATACTGTGAAAAGTGCCCAGAAATGCAATACAGTGATCCGCAGACACAAAGGTGCGTGCCTTGTCCAGACGGCGAGTATACGACAAAGCCAGGATCGGCTTCATGCAAAAGCTGCGATGATCCCCTTGGAGCCAAGGAGCCATTATGTCAGGACTACTTTGAACGAAAGGCACATCAGAACAGCACGACACTCGCCATCTTCTTGCCACTGGGGTTGGTTCTCTTGTCGATCGTCATTGGCACAGTGATATTTTATGTGCTCAAGAACCGCAACCGGCACAAGCGACTGTACGACGACTCTTGGCAGCTGGACTATAAAAAGTTGATGGGAGAGTACCAGGACTCGGATTCTGGCCTAGGCACGTTTGAATTCCGCGCGGGAGTGCTGGACTCGGCGTCGATGAACGAGCAAGGATACCAGTTGCGACACAGTCTTCATGGTCAAACGCCTTCCAGCACCAAAGGCTCCAGCCTGCGTCCAACGGGCATGTTCCAGCGCAGTCACTCAACCTTTGTCGGCGGAACGTCGGGTATCAAGCCCATGGACGGTTCTGGTCGCGCCATCGGCGTGTACCGCAACTTACCTGTGTTTGTGCGCCGAATCGGAGGCGCCAAAGTCAACCTCACAAGGAAGCTTCGAGTCGAGATCATGGACGTCATGCAACTACGACACCCAAAATTGCTTGAGCTTGTTGGTGTCTGTCTCCAGCCGCCCGATATCTGTATTGTGACAGAGCACTGTTCCAAGGGCACACTCACTGAAGTACTGGCAAACCCGGATTTGAACTTCAACTGGCTATTCAAGTTGTCGTTTATGAGCGACATTTCACGCGGCATGGAGTTTCTGCACAATTCCAAGATCGAGTTCCACGGCGATTTGCATTCCTCGAATTGTTTGATTACCAGCCGCTGGGAGGTCAAAGTCGGTGGATACGGATTGTCACACTTGTACGCAACTCAGCGGCCAGGATACGCTCGAGCAGGAGGAAGTCAGCCAACGTCACCAACCACGGCTACTGGACCAGGACAGCGGAATTCCTTGAGAGTGAGCAGCGACAGCCACTACCACAACGGGTCCACGAGCTCGCTCCATTTGCAGTACAACCAAGGCGACGAGATGATGGAGATGGACGAGACCCTGTGCTTTGCAGTGGCACGGACGACGAAGGAAATTCAGGATGGCCGCTGGGTGGCACCCGAGAACATGATCCGAAAGGCTAATATTTTCCACAAGAAGGCTTCGAAATCTGGGGATGTTTACAGTGCAGGCATTGTGTTCAACGAGATCATGACACGCAAGTCGCCCTATTTCCGGCAGCTTGCCAGTTTCGACCCTGTGGAAGGACCGTTGATCCTGATGGACATGATCAAGTACGAGAACCTGCGGCCGGACTTCTTGCTCGATGACGCATCGGACGAAAGTATTGGAGCCGTGAACCATTTGATCCGTAACTGTTTGCAGCCGGACCCAGGTCTTCGTCCCGCCTTCTCCACGATCCTGCACCGTCTACGGTTGATTAGTCCCGATGGCGATATGATTGGTGGAATGGCCGCATTGCTTGAGAAGTATGCCAACGACATGGAGGAGTTGGTGCGAACACGAACTATGCATCTGCAGACAAGGACAGCGGAACTTGAAGAGGAGCGTCTACGCACGGACGCACTCCTGGTGGACCTCAAACTGGCCAAGAACCACGCTGAGGCAGCTGCACATGCAAAGTCCAACTTTTTGGCCAACATGTCACACGAGATCCGGACACCCATGAACGCCGTTATTGGAATGTCACGCATTCTACTCGAGTCAGATTTGTCGCCAGATCTGATGGACTGTGCGGAAACTATCGAGTCGAGCGGAAACCAGCTCATGGCTGTGATCGACGATATTTTGGATTTCAGTAAGATTGAGTCGGGCAAGCTCAAGTTGAACCCCGAGTCCTTGGATCTGCCATGGTTGCTCGAGTCTGTCTGCAACTTGGTCTCGATGCAAGCCGCGACCAAGGGACTGGGGCTCACGTTCTGTGTCGATCCCGAGACACCAATCCAAGTAATGGGCGATCTGGTGCGTATCCGTCAGATTTTGCTGAACCTGCTGAGCAACGCCATCAAGTTTACAGACAAGGGTAATATCTTTGTCAAACTCGAGCCTAAACGCATCGCTGCCGCGCGCGTGTATGAGGAGGACGACGAGGACGGCGAAGGAGAGTCAGGACAGAGACAAGAAGCGTCGCCACTGATGCATCACCCTGATCATGGGTCCTCCAATTCGAGTCTGGATCAATTGCCAGCTCACCATCCAAGGACAAGCAAGAAGAACCGGCACTCGATGACACTGTCGAGTTGGGGATCGTACCCGGGCCCGGAGAAGGAGCTTGTTCGCAAGGAGGACCAAGTAGATCTGTTGTGGTCAGTTGCCGACACGGGTGTTGGTATTCCTGCAGAGAAGATGGACAGGTTGTTTAAGACGTTCTCACAGGCCGACGATTCCGTCACGAGGAACTTTGGCGGCACAGGACTCGGTCTGGCAATCTCCAAGAAGCTGGTAGAGCTTATGGACGGAGAAATGGTAAGAGTTGTTTTTTATATTCTCTCACTGAGATGGAACATGGAAAGTATCATGTACTTTTACTAACAACTATCCTCCGTCTGTCCATTGTTGTTGTAGTGGGCAGAATCTGAGGAAGGCGTTGGATCAACCTTCTGCTTCACCACCCTCCTCACCTCGCCAAAGTCGTCTCCAACCGTTGCTCAGCAACTCAACCTTTCCTTCTTCAACACCAAGACCTTGCTGATCATTGACGACCGCCGCGTCACCCGTACGTCATGGAACTACCAATCCTCCACCTGGGGATTCCAGAAGCGCCTTGTCCTGAGTGTCCAACGCGCACTCGACTTCCTGACCCAGAACCCAGAGACGGTCGACGTCATCATGATCGATGTTGACAAGCCCACTGCGAAAATCAACCCTGGTCTTGCTGTCCTGGATCAGATCCGAAGCGTCACAGCCGCATTGCCAAAGCCAGTACCATGTGTTCTGGTCTCGTACCACCGGCGTAGTAACCAAGGCCAGTCTGGGTCAGGGTCTGCAGCCTCCACCATCTCGAGGAGCGGTAGTGGAATTTCCAAGGCCTCGGCAGGTACGACAGGAACTGCATCGACAGGAAAAACAGTTGTGGATGGCCGATCAAGGAGCGCAAGTGGTGGCAGTAACGAGGAAAGCGGTGTCGCTCCGAAACCGAAAGCGACATTGCAACGCGAAACTTCCAACCCGGATCTTGGTATTCCTATTGTAGGAGGCACCCAGACAGCATCGCCCAACACACTGAACAGTGGAATGCTTGCCGCCAAGCCCTGGGGCACACTCAAAGAACGGTCTAACAGCTATTCGAGCCTGTATAGCGGAAAGGCTGCGGTTCCTTCGCCCACGATGCCTGCGGGAACTTTGCTGGCCGGTGCTGTTGGTCAAGATGGCACGGTCGGGCAGCTGATCAAGCCTGTGAAGCAGTCCAAGCTGCTGCCCATGTTCCACGCATTGATGACAGGGTCGTGGCCTATGGCCAAGAACGTGGTGCCCGATCAGGATCGACGCGAAGACGAGCGCAAACAACAGCTGGAATCGCTGCAGTGTCTGCTGGTGGATGACAACCCTGTGAACCAGAAGGTGATATCCAGGATGTTGGGTCGTATGGGCATTACACCGGAGCTTGCAAACAATGGACAGGAAGCTGTGGACAAGACCCGCGCACGAGCTGAGGCGGTTCAGGAAGCTAGAGCAGCAGCGTTGGCGAGTGGCCAGACTGAAGTGGACGATTCAACCCTGCCTGTGCGTCAGTACGATATTATTTTCATGGACATCTGGATGCCTGTTATGTCTGGACTGGAAGCCACGACCGAGATCCGCACCCATATTAGGAATGTCACGGGCGACGAGCCGTTTATCCTGGCGATGACGGCATGTGTCCTTGCTGGTGACCGCGAAAAGTGTATCGATAGTGGTATGAACGACTACATCAGCAAGCCTGTCCGCAAGGAAGAGCTGTGTGATATCCTGTACCGGTGGTTGGACGAGCGAGTCAAGCAACAGCGCGAGAAGGCGGCCCTGGCAGAGAAGAAGTTGATTCAGCGCAAGAAGCGAGAGATGCTCAAGCGCCGGTCGATGGCGATCCTGGCAGGAACCAGAGCGGGTGCCGGATACGATCTTGCAGGAAACCATCAGGAGCCTTTGCCAAGCAGTCGAGAGAACTGGCAGGTCGAGGATGATGAGGAGACCGACGACGACGATACCGAGCACGGCGACGAGGATGATGAAGAGACGGAGGATGACGACACGGACGACAATGATGATAGTGAGCACCCCCACCACCGTGAACTCATGGACATGGACGATCTTGAGCTTGTCAACTCAAAACTTGATAGTCTCAAGGCACGACCTCGGCGGAGGAAATCCAAACACCGCGGAACTCTAGTTCTGAGCGACAGTGAAGGTGTCATGGGCTGTCGCGGAGGCGGTGGCGGCGGTGTGAACATGGTCGCTGTGGCAGCAGCTCGTGGTGCCCGTAGTGGACACTCGACAATGCGACTCAAGGTGGGCAGACGTGAGCGGAGCAAAGCACAGAAAGAACAGCGCAAGGAAAAGTTCCGCGAGGGTGGCCGTAGTCGACTCGGATCGTTCTCAGTCGACCCAACGACAGGAGGACTGCCCCCGGTTTCTGGCGAACGGATTTTGAGCGAGACCGAGGACAGTGAGGAGGAAGAGACTGAGGAGGAGGACGAGGAGGAAGGAAACCATTTCAATGGTAACTATCCGTACGCTCAGCAAACTCCCTCGGGTCCTCCGGCGCATACAGTCGTGAACATGAATCCAGCGAATCCATTCCAGTCCTCCAAGTCGCGGATGGACAAATCTGCCAAGAACGATCCACTGAGCATCCACGGGCTGAAGTCTGCCCAGGTCGCCCACCACTTTATGAATCAGCACAAGCACATGTAACCTCTCTCTTCGTTGCCTAGACATGCTTTTCCAGCATTTTATTCTTTATTTTGATGTACCTTTCCAATTCGTTCTGTTTACTT
>KN042421.1:637098-825693 GCA_000739165.1 Podila verticillata NRRL 6337
TCGCCTTCCCCCCCATCCTCTCCTCCATTCTCTCATCCATCCATCCCTCCCTCCCACCCTGCCTCTATTTTACCCCCTTCCCACCTTGCTTCCACTACTCCACATTCTGATTGTTTATTTCCTTCCTTGTGTCCCATCTCATCTCACCCCATTCCTCACACTCTATTGCAAAGCAACGAACCACCTATTTCTATGCCAAATCCATAGCCATTGCCTTTGCATCCTTGCGTGTATGTTCCATTGAGCAGGCAGACAACAGCACACCCACAGTACCAACATACAAATAAGTGTGGACGCCAGTCTCCTCATTCTCTCCCTCTGGGATTCCCATCCTTCCAGATCTACCAGCTGTTTTTTTTCTTGTCTATCATTGTTTGTTTGGCCGTGTATTGTGTGATTCCTGTCCGTGCTATCTCAACATCCAGTTTATTCATGTATTTTGGTCGTTCATGGTTGTGCGCCCTGATTAATCCAGCTGTTCCTTGCCTTCTTTTCCTTGCCAGTAAAAAAAAAAAAAAACCAGTCTCGCCACACGCTCTGCGTTGGCTTTGCTTTGACGAATACCTTCCTGACCGACCCGTCTCATCTCTTGTTCTCTTCTTCCATTTCTCTTCTTCCACCTCCACCTCTAGCTGGCTATCATTTCCAACTTTTGCCAACACACTCCAATAGCAACCACACAACACACGCACAACTTCATCCGAGTGTGTTCGCTTGCCCTTGTACACACAAGACATCCAACCTTTGGTTTCCTCTTTGTCTCGACCAACTATCGACCATCGACCACCGACCACCGACCATTGTGCACAGGAACGTCCGTGCGTCACACATCTCCATCCCAAACCCAAAGCTTCGCCCTCGCTCCCTCCCTTCTCTTTTCTCTCTTCCTTTTTTCCGCGGCAAAGTGCGTTCGTCACAGACCTCAGTCCCACCCACAAAGGTATGTTACTTTGGCATTGTTTCTCTTCGTTATTTTCTTTTCTTTCCTCGTCCTCGTCTTTGTCCATATTTTGTTCATCGCCTCCGTCATCGTCGTCTTTCTCCGTCCTTTCATTTTCTTCTTACTTAATTTCCATTTCTGCATCGTCCTCTTTCCCCTTTCTTTGACCTCTGCACAAAGACAAAAGACGAGTTCGCTTCCATCTGCTCTTTCCACGTTCTTGCCTCCCACTCCCCACTCGCTCGCCTCACTTGTCCTCTTTCTTCTCAAAGCACCATCGACCACGACCATTCATTCTAGCTCTCCCAGTTTCTCTTCACTCCAATTCACTCTTACTTATACAACACTGTATCTAACCAAACTTGTTTTGACATCTCAAAAAAAAAGAGCCAGCTCGACTTCTTTTTCACATGGCATCGACATCCCCTCAGTTGCCACTGGAGATCTGGTTCCAGATCCTGACTCAGACCCTCAACATCCTCCTGCCAGTCTCCACAACGCCTCGGACCTACTCATGCAACATCATGCCTCTCCTCCTGACCTCACATACGTTCCACGAACACTGCCATCCTGTCACATACCCACACTTGCGGAAACACAAGCTGCTGCAGCTGTTCACACGGTGGAAGGCTGCCCATTCGCGCGAGGTCCATTTCTACCACCACCCACTGCGGACACACGTTCGGTACGCATTGCCGGACCGGGTTGGCAATCCACCTGGCGAAGAATACGAGACACTTTACAGTTTCATCAAGCGAGCATATCTGTTCGGCTGCGAGAGCGTCTGCGGGACAGTCATCCCTGTCGAGGGCGGCCTGGATGGCACGGCTGTGGTGCCAGCACCCCCAGCGGCTCCGGGAGCTAATCTGAACAACAACGCCAACAACCAGCACGAGGGTGCACCTGCATCGGCCACTGGCACTGGTGCTACTCCTGGTATGTACTTATGCCTCTCTTATGAAGTTTTTTTTCTTATTATCTTACTCTTCTCATGATGTCTTTTCATGTGCTTTGGTTGGTTGAGATTGTTTGGCTTGGTTTCCCTTCCCTTTTTACATTTCTGAAGATACCCTTCGTCAGTCACTCAAAACGAAACTTTACTGATCTAACCCGCCTACATTTCACATCCTCATCATTCTTCTCTCTCACCAGGTGGAAACGTCGTGGTCGCTCCACCACCAGCTCCAGTGACAGCCCCAGCAGTGACACACGTAGGTGGCGACGGCGGTGGACAAGGATGGAAGGGTCATGCTCTTCAATGGCATGTCGCAAACCCAACCTTTGCAGCGGAAGGCACAATCGAAATGTACAAGGACGTGGTCGAGGAGTACCGTCGAGTGATCTGTGGTAGCCGAGCCGCAGAAGAGCGGACACGGGAGCTCGAGCGGACAATGGACATGATCAAGAACCCACACCGGTACATTGATGCAAAGGAATCTGTGCAGGAGCCAAGTCAGGAGGTGTCAGAGAATGGCAAAGCGTCAGTATTGGAAATGAACGACAGCATGAGCCAGGACGGCGACGAAGAAGAATACGAAGACGATTATGACGAAGAGGATGACGAAGAGGACGAGTTCGAGGAGGCTGAAGAGGACGAGCAAGAGATGGTGGATGACGAGAATGAGCTGCTCAACGAAATCGAGGCCAAGGGCGGTCTTCGTCGCCGGGATAGCGGACATGGCCAGTCCTCGTCAGAAATGGACATCGACGACGATGATGACGAAGAAGAAGAAGACTCGGTCAGCCGAAGGGTGGATGAGGAAATGTCGGAGGAAGTCCTCCAGGTCCCCTTCGGACAGCAGCGATCCCGACCCACCAAACGCGAGCCCGAGAGCATGGCAATGGATTACCAGTTGGAGAGTAACTCGCGCCACCACCGTGGTGTGCGGAGTCGCAAGATGGAGCGGTCGCTCTCCATTGAACAGGAGCGATTGATCATGGATATGGCATTAGGCAAGCCCTACCACACCATGGGATCTCTTTCACCTTTCCATCCTCTCGACAGTGCACCATCGACATCATCCTCTTCAACATCTTCATCATCGTCAGCTCGATCGGATTCACCAGCGCCAAAGTCATCTAGGAACGGTGAACGCAAGGAAGGAGAGACGGCACACAGGGCTAAGTCGCGAGCCCTTCGCGAACTCCGCTTGGCTCGTGCCAACCAATTGTCCTCAACCACCGAGTCACTCTCGCCAGCATCAGAGGCATCATCTTCATCGCCATCGTCAGCGCCAGATACGATACCCACAGAAAAGACTCAGCCCACCACCGATTCCACGACCTCTCCAGCAAGTTGCAAGAGCGACGATCTTGGATTCGATTTGGCCTCTGCGTGTGCCAACACATTTGCTTCAGACCTGGCGTTTGTCCTGGCGCGTGTTCCTGGACTGGGGGCTCACTTCCACCGATTCGAGCAATTGGCCAAACTGAAGCTGCATGTCGGCTGGGCCAAGCACGCACAGAGCCGAGGAGGCAACGATGTGTTTGTGATGAGCTGCTCTCGACTGATTGGATTGCTTGCCCCACTGGCCAACACACCGCTCGTCAGCGAGCGCGGCGGTTAAAGGAATACCACCTTTCTAGTCATACTTTTTCTTTTTCATCTTTCATTTCCTCACCTCCAGAATGCATATTATTTACCTCCTCTCCTCTCTTGTACCTCCTAGCTTTATCCAATACCCAAAACAAAATGCAACGCATGATCACTCCTTCTCTCTGCGTTCTTTTAGATACCTTCTCAGTCATAGATCCTCCCTGTCTCAGTCATTTTTTTTCCTGTTCTTGCTCTCCTTTGTTAGTTCTCTCCTAATAGACACTCTCGTTTTCACATTGCCATGTACGACAAAAATAATGAACTATATGTGGTGCACGTCATTGTTGGCAAAACAAGAGGGGACACCCTCGCATTTGATTTTGTTCAAATAGAGGGGAGGCAAGGTAGCCGGGTAGTAGGATCATTGATAATCGAACTGCCCGTTCCGCCAAGCATAGCAAACAAGAGAAGGTAGTGGATACGCGCTCCGCCTATCGCATAAGCCACACAGGTTTTTATTTCCTCCTTGTAAGTGACATTTTACATGCCTTTCATTTGTTTTCTTGTTCCACACCCACACCAGCCCACACATCCACATCCACACTCTTGAATGGGGAGCTTGGTCCTCATGTAACCTGCTGGGCGCACTAAAGTGGCTATCCTCCAAAGTCTTTTAAGCGAAAGAGCCCTCTCCACTTCGAGGTACTGCAGACAACGACGGCCGAGCCTTTCATAGAGCGAACCAAGAGGGTGGTCTCCCCCTGTCATTGAAAATATGGAACTCGTACTGTTTGAAACGTTTGTAAGCTTGAGTATCGATCGCGACGTGTATGCTGGGACCAGAGCGCAACACAAGCCATGATGCTACACAGATCACGAGACTTGAATCAGGCCGACATCCATGAAGCTATGGTGAGAAAGTGCTTCAAAAGAGAGAAAACAGTTGGTGGTCATTGGAAATGAGAATCGTCAGAGGCAAGGATTACTACCTACCTCACGTGTTTATTGGTGGGACTAGTCACTCTCAAAGCTGTAACAGAGGCCATAGACTGTAACTGGAGCTTCAGCTTGCCAATCTTTGGTCCTTGTACTTGCTCTCTGAAGAAGGCTCCTCATCCTTTTCTTCAACATGGCACGGGTGATTTAGAGAAAATTGACGCCTGAATCATGTTTGGTCTCTTTGCAGACGTTCAGAGTGCTGGCAATAACCTTCAAGACATATGGTGGATGCACCCCATTTACTTGGACGCAGCCCTCTTTGACTGGTTGTCTTGTAAATTGCAAATACCTATTCAAACATAACCCTTAATCTAGAAGTTCTGAACACTCGGAGTCCAGAGTTACCCACTGCCAGAATGACATGCTGCCCTACTACTTCTGAGCTTGACAAGTACTGGTGTCGCGTCTTCTCATGTTTCTTACAGCCGTAGAAACCGTTTAAAAAACAATGTGGAAAGGCTTTTCATCTTATTTTTATCCTTGATTTGTTTCGATATTATTAGCTGTGTCTTTGGACAAGGAGCCGTGGAGAAAGTAGCAGGAGACGCAACGCAAAGGCGGGAAAAAAAAAAAAAAAAAAAAAAAAAAAAAGTTCAAAAAGGGCAAAAGAAAGACGTTGAAAGCATGAAATCTAATCCTGACGTTATCAAGTACTGAGAGCAGAGTATAGCAACGACTCCTTCAACACATTTTGCCGTTCATGGGACCACGCTGCTGGTATATTACTGTTCATGCTGGCTGTCCCTCATTGTGGGAAAGCACGACGTTCAGGCACGGAGGCAGTATGCGAGTGTTGAGGTCTGGGAAAAAGATCCTTTTATTTCTTTCTCCCATAACAACTACATTGTCATGATTGACTTCAAAAGGAGAGAGAAAATAAAAATGCGAACAGGCGAACGAGGACAGAGTGTCATTTTTTTTTCCCGGGGTAACAACGCTCTGGGAACTGGGATCGATATTTTCATGTCCCTCGACAGTTGCACATAAACGTTGACCTGTTTTCGACAACTGAAACAAATGAGTGGAGATTTGCATCCAAAGTTCGCAGGCTACTGTCATTCACTGAATGTCTCGAAGGATGATAGTGGAAAAAGAGCGAAACCACAGGAGACTGGATTCAAAGAAAACTAACGACTGCGAGTCCTTGGACGCGCCCTGACATTGCAGCATTGACCTCTAGGAAACGGCCACCATCTTGACCACCCAAGTACCGAGGTGGGTTTAGCTGTTGATGTGAATGCCAACCCCTTCGACATGGGTGTTGCGCCCACCGCGTCAATCAGATATGGCTTCGGTTACACGAAGGAGACATCTACGGCTTTTAATCCCGGCTTCGACTTGGTACATTGGCACAGTGAACGACCAGCCCTGAGATCGTGGTCCTAGTGCGCTTCAGACCATGTGTATGCTTGATCGCAGTTAGAACATATTTCGCCTATGTTCACTCCTCGTCTGTAGTATTGATTTACTCTTTTTTTTTATCCACGCCTTTCAAATTTAACGCGTACTATATGTTTTTCTCATTGAAGCTGAGCAGTTTCCACGTGTGCAGTGTTAGAACAGCCTACACTCGGGCAACGACGGCCTTGAGAAACACGTCCCTAAACAACTCATTTCCAGACACCATGTCCCCCCCCCCCCCTCGAGGTGTGAGAGTCGTCCAGGCGACAAAGCTGTGATGAATGTTGTTCACGTCGAAGAAGTAGGAAGCTTGGCTGTCCTGGAGAGAAAAAAATTGCGGTTCTAGGTGTGTTTATCTTCAGGCGAGCATGTGTGTGTGGTGGAGGTGCGTCTCTGGAGATGGGAGGGCGATATGTCGTACTTTATCGAACAATAGTAAGAGAAGGGAAGAAATAGTTGGGAGAGCGAAAAGTAAGAACGACACAAGTGGCGAAAACGGGAAGTCGACGCCCAACCTGGCCAAGATCGAGACCCTTCTGCTGCCGATCCGTTAACAGCACGAGTCCATTTGCTATTCTGAGAAGCTTCAGAGGTGTTCCTTCGTGCTCACGTTCGAGCACATACCTATACAATGAATGACCCGTGCTTGGAGAGAGATATTGCGTGTTTATTCCAAAGAAGAATGTACAACTATGGAACAGAATGGTCGCCACTCGTGTCGTCAACATTCTCCTCCATTACAAGCTCATCGTCGCCATCATCCACGTTCGAATTCACAGAAGCGGTACTTGAACTGTTGATAGAATGCACCTCCGACGTCGCTGTTCCTTGCTCCGTTGTGCTGATTTGTGCCAGAGCCGTTGAAAGGCCCAGCCCAACAACACTGCCCTCTACAGGTGGCGGCGTCGAGTCTCGAATCTCTACAGCGGGGACCTCTGGACTCTCCTGTCCACTGTTATAGTACGACGGCGAGGACGATCCAAGCTTGGACGGTAACGGTGGGGTAGCTGTAGGCGATCTCCACTTGAAATGACCCAATCCTTGTTCAAAGATCCGTTTCAGCCGGTTGGCGGTTTGTGAACTGCTCGAGTAAATAGACACCGTCCTTGGCATGTTGGGGGGTCTTTCTGCGGGCGAAGACAAAGCGCGAGCGCGTGTGGTGGTGGGTGAGAGCTGAGAGTCTGGGGATAGCGTGGCTTTGCATGGAGGTGGGGTCGAGGGTGTGGATGCTTCAACAGACACGGTTGAACTCTGCTGCGATGGTCGTGAATCCTGGTAATGGTTTGGATCCGGGCTTGACATTGTGCTGGGGAGCGTTCCTCGTGCAGCTCCAATAATCGCGGCTTGCACTGCCATCGGTCCTTGCGGGATATCCATGCCCCTGACGGATCGCAGTCGTTGCTGATCGCTAAGAGCTGTCTCGCTAGCAGCTCTGGTGAACTCTGGAATGTTGAGCCGTGACCGTGGGACTCCTTTGATGCTCCTGCTGCTGCTTTGACTGGTCCTGCTCGAATCTAGCACGTACTCCTCTTTCGCTGGATCGACTCGGTCGTCCATTGCCAAGCTCAATTTGAAATAGTCTCCGTTCTGATCAATGCTTTGTTGTGATCTGAGTGTGCCTGATCCATCAGACAGTGACTGGCTGCCGATCCACTGGGCGTGACAGATGTGGTCATCAGAATTATCGCACGGTGCCATGATGACTGCCAGGTCGCGCTCCAGAATTGTCCGAAAACAATCCAGCTTGGTCCTTTCCAGCATAAGATGTCGAAGTCTCTTGCCTACGACAGTCGCACTCTGCACGATCTTTTGGCGGGTGACTGCTTGAAGCGGGATCATCACTTCCAGGCCGCGCGCTAGCCTGAGTTCCGCTGCCAGGGACGCGGCGCAAGCGTTAATAAGACGATCGATATCCTTCATCTTCGCCCGAATTAGGTCCGCGCGCCCATTAACTTGTGCGGAGTCTGTCTCAGTGCTGGCAGGAAGACGTCTCCTGAGTTGGTGGCGCCCCTGCTCGTCCTTGATCCAGTAGACATCGCTCGCCCACGCCACGCGATAGCTCCGAAGGCGTACACCTGCCGTTTTGAACGCGGAGGCATAGTTGATCTTGGCCATCCAGTCGTTCATGTCGTGCTCCGAGTTTGCTCTGAAGAGGTATTGCTTCCCGTTCGGACACACCAGGCGGAAGACATGTGGGTATTTTTGGTAACTGCTATCAACAACTGCGATCGAGTCAAGAGTCGAGATGAGTGCCTGCGGCATGGGTGGCGACCCTCCACCCACCTCTGTCGAAAAAAATCCATCGACCTCCGGTGGTGCCTCGGGGTTGAATCCTCGCTGCGAAGCTTTCTGGTTCTGGAACCAACCGAGTTCCGTGAAAAACAAGAGCTGTGATCCACTAAGAATGACGCCAAGGTCCCGCCATCCACGGACAGAGCTCTTTTTTCCATTTTCAATATCAATTTTGCGGGTGAGGATGCCAAACTTTGCGATTTTGAGCTCGGCAGCACCGTCCATGTCTGGTTGATCGTGAGCCATGTTGGTCGCTGGATCCATATTCCACTGCCCGACTTGACCAAAATGCTGACTGTTCCTCCTGGATCTCAATCCGGGAATGCGGGCCACGGGGGCTTTAGTAAATTGATTGTTGATCTGCACATTGTCCACCATTTCGATCGTTCCTTTCCAGTAGTAAGGCCATCGGAACGGGATGAGGTCACTGATATCCGGGGCCAGATGCGATATGCTTCCCTACAAGTCGTTTTATAAACGAAATTAGAAAACCATGTTTTTGCGCTTCGTATTCCGTGTCTCTGGTAGTTTTTACTGTTGCGTCAGACTTACATGTCGAATCATGCTGTATGAGTCGCTTCGCTGGTTGCTAGCTGTACGACGTCGAGGAAACCATCCAGTGGGTTGAACATCCGCGATCCGCTGACCATCCACGTCCAATTCGTCCTCGGCGTACACAAACTTGAGAAAGGTGATGTTGTCGTAGAGAACCTGTGACATAGGACACACACAGTAAAAGCATTAGTATGATCGTAGGATATCGGCTAGACTTTTTTTCCCTGTTCTTCATGTACTCATTCGTTTGTTTACCTCCAAAATATCGGCGGGTATAGTGTTTACCCCGTCAATGCTTTTGGCTTGTCTGACATATTGCTCCTTGGTCATCTTGTACCGTACGTTCTTGTTGTGCGCATCCGTATGCAGAAGCATGAGTGAGAAGGCAATGGTATATACGACCTCTACGAAGAGAAGAAAAGTCATCTCAGGATGGGTCAGAGGCATGGTCACTTTCCTCGCACGATGTGCCTGATGATGTTTTCCCTTTTTGCTATGTAGACTCTTACCAGCCGATCGGAACAGATGCGAGTTGCAAGCATGATATCGATAGGCGAAGGCCTCCAGCACACGGTCAATTTGTTGCGCTTCCTTAGGAAAGTGAAAATCAAGCAGGAACTTGCTATAAATACATGAATAAAAAGGATCGCTCATTAGTTGGTATCTTGGTATCTTCGATATCATGCAAAAAAAAAAAGAAAGAGTACTGCTATATATACACATATTGGATGATGTCAGTTGGTGTATTTGTCAAAGTACCGTACCGAAGAGCCATGTCGATGGGATCTCGCCGAAAGTCAAAGGACTCCATGTGTGTGCGCAGAACCGCCTGGTGGAACGAATCGGATCCTTTGGAGAGGACGTTACCCAGTTCGGCTTTCGAAACAGTTTCCTTGAGACGCTCCAGGAACTGTCGGGGTGTCTCTGGCCATGCTGCGAGCGGCGTGTCATGATCTTTAATGTTTGCTTCCTTGGGGGTGTGTGGTGAGGAAATGGTAGCATCGTCTGTCTTTGTCCTGCACGGTGAAGATGGAGTGCTGTTGGTATCATCTGACGAGTTGCTGTCTGTAGATGTAGCTGTAGCTGTAGCTATAGCGAGGGCTTCTGTTTCCGTTGCTACCTCGACCGCTGTCGCCGTTGATGATGTTGAGACTGATAGGCCCTTGGTGGGGACCTGGGTATCGTTCTGGACCCTGGTGGGTGACACAGGGGAGGTGAGTGACACAGGGGAGGTGAGTGTTGAGTTTGAACTCACTGGCACTGGCATCAGTGGTGGCAAGGCAGGAAGGACTGCAGGGATAGGAGAGGATAGTGAGGAACCTCTTCTGGGTGTTCTTGACACATGGGCGCCGTGGCCAATAACGCTATGGCGAGTCATGGAGACATGTCCGTGTGGGTAGGATTGGCGAGGTGAAGTGGGTGAAGAAGGCGAGGTGGGTGCTGAGGAGGACGAAGAGGAAGATGCGTGCAGTTGTGGTTGATGGGAGAGATGCTGTGGACGTGGATGATGCTGATGCTGATGCTGATGCTGGGCTGTGGTTGCTGTGGTGGTCGTGGGTGTGTAGGAAGGGTTGTTGAGGCGGTGGTCGTGGCCAGATCGAAACTTGTCGTGTGGCATTTTGTTTTATAATTGATGGAAGGAAGATATTATTGTTGTGCCCGACATGGAGTTGAGTTGGCGTGGAGTGCGGATGATGGAACGGACGATTGGGAGGAGTGGAGTGGAGTGGAGTGGAGTGGAGTGGAATGGAAATAATTTGCACAGAGGAAGCCGATGGCAAAGATGAATGCAAACAGACAGAGAGAGAAAGAAGAAGAGGAAGAAGAAGAAGAGATGGGACGACGAAAAGCGGTGCGTGGTTAATGTGTTTCTGACATTCGATGGATGACAGCTCTACGTTGGAGATTACAGAAAAGCAAGGCAGGGCAAAGCCAAAACAAGGGCCAAATTAATCGAGGCGTGTAAAACTTTGTTTTGTGGTTGTTGCTGGCCTGCTGCAGGGCGATAGGGACGATCTCCCCCGCGCCCAGCAAGGCGTCCATGCCGACGCGTTTTTGATCCTTTCCCTTCGTTATCCGTCGGATCGGCTCTTGAACGCAATGCTGTAGATAAGGAAAGAGAACGAGCGAAACATCCTTGTTGTGGCATTGTTCTGTGGTCGTCAAGGACCTGAATGTGCAGGCTGTCTCAGTTTAAAGACCACCACACCCTCGAGGGCATCTTGCGCCCATGTGAGAAGGTCTGCAGCTGGCCAAATGCCTTTTCTGGATCAGTTAGCTCAGACACGTCGAGCTGCGCTCCACACCTGCAAGAAAATCCACCGCATTGGTTCACCATCCGTCCTTTCTTGTCCAGCGTCTCGCAAAATCTCAAAGCCAAAGGGTGAGAGCAGCACAGTCTCTTTTGCCATTTTGAAAAGTTGGGTGAGTGTCCTCGAATGTTCTCGGGCATAACTCCTACCCCTTGTTCTCGATGCTCCTTCGTCAAACCTGAGTCACGTGCACAAACATATGCTTTTGAAGAACATCCTCCTGAATGTTTTCGCTCGTTGCTCTAAGATCGAGTCATTTATAGTACAGTCAACTGCCATGGCGAGCTGGAGTGGTGTTGTTCGCACTGGATTTATGGTCAGATGTTTCGCCACTCAGTGGCAAGACATGTATTGCACCTGGAAGACGCTGGCTGCTCTCCCAGACTATGCTCTCCCAGACTATGCTCCCCCAACCAGTCTGTTGATTTCTGCTAGTGGTAATCCTATTCTGTGAGATAGTCATCCATGTACCCGAGGCAAGCGTAAACTGGTGCAGTTTCTTCAAGGTCATCAGTATCGGCACGACGAAGGCCGGGTAGTCAGCTGTGCAGGACTCAACACAATCGATCTTGAGCTTCTCCATCTCTCGTCTCCCAAATCGAGATCCGGAGCATCAGCTCATCCATCTGGATCGACGGGATGGGTGTGTACAAAACTGAAGATCCTGAGCCTCGACGGACTTTGGCAAGGCGCCGCGGCAGCTCGAAACTCTGTCCCGCCACCGGCGCTTGGTCCAAGATGGATGTGAGAACGTGGATCTTGACCATAACATTCTTGATGCTGCCTCCGAGCTGCCCAGACTGCGACTGTTGACCCTCAACAGTATCTCGTTTACGCCTGCAGAGACCAGTGCTAGCTGGACCACCCCTCCAGATTTCTGAATTGCCACAAAAAGGCCAGCTAACAACCGCGACATTTGACGCGATTCGCATTTTACATACCATAACAACTTCTGATCAAGATTTGTATTTCAATCATACACTGCAGTAAAAATAAAGGGATATGCGGACATGGTCTAGTGTACAAGGCACGCTCTTAAATTAATTTTTTTAATTTTTTTTTTATTTTTGGTTCTTGTCCGGCAAGATAGATCTAATATACATTTGTTTTATACCGTCACTTGGCCAGCGCACCACTCGCGATTCCGTACCACAGGCTCAGCCCGCCCGCCAGGTGCCACCACGAGTGCCCACAAAAGAACTTAAACCGATCGGCCGCAAACATGCTCAGGCCGACCAGTCCAAATCCGAGCCCGAGCCACTGCTCGTGCACAATGAACCCCCAGATGGTGGCCGGAATCATCATGACCATAAGCATCAGACTCAGCATCGCGGTGCGCTGCCACGAGAGGACAAACAGGGTAGTCATCCCCACTGCGATCACATAGGGGGTCCACTCCCAGTGCACGACGGATCCGATCAGGGCGGGGACCATGCTGGCATAGGGGGAGGGCAACGAGCGAAGGAGGTGGATGGTGTTGAGGTAGAACATGATGGTGGCGAAGCAGGCGTCGAGGGAGGAGAAGATCTTGTAGAGGGTGGCGTGGTAGAGGGTGGAGGTGAGGGCGGTGAGGACGGAGAGGGCGATAGTGAAGTGGGTCGAGTGGATCTCGGGGGCGGACCAACGGAAGGACGGGTCGAGGTAGAGGAGGAGCGGCAGGGCGAAGCACGGCGACGTGATGGTGCAGTAGAATTCCGCTAATTGGATGACAAGAGAAAAGGAAGGTTAATTGCAAAGGACTTTGAAATACCACGAGGGGAAGAGGAAAGAAAGGCTCATTCGAGAGTACATCCAAATAGAAGTGTTCGGAGAAAAGGAAAAAAGAAGCCACCCTCCTTTTTTCCTTCCTCCATTCAATTACAGATGGGAGAGATCGGTCATGACGGAGAGACAAGGGTAGATCGATCTCATGAAGGGAAGCAAGAAGAAGAGGAGCAGGGGAGAGGAGGGGGCACAGACATGTCTTCACGGACAAGATAATGTTTAACTCACCAGCCCAGTGCACGGTCGCGTATTTCTTTTCCAGGGTCACAACTGTGGCTTTGGCGAACAATTGCTTCTTGAGCGAGGGTGGGGTTGTCGAGCCATGGCTATGACTGTGGCTATGACGACGATGATGGTGGTGGTGATGATGGTGCTGGTGGGGTCCTCCGTTGGGGTGGTAATGTAGCCGCTCTTCCTTGCCCGCACGGGTGATCATGCGAGAGAGTCGGGCCAGCATGGACAGCTGGTGATGTGATTGCTCCTCGAATGTCGAGACGGTTGGCGAGGAGATGTCAAGTTGGATATGCTTGTGGGCACTGCCAGCCGCGGCTGTCTCTGACCGGGTCATGATGCGGGAGGCGCGCCTCCTCGACATGTGGATGGGCTGCATTGGCAATTGGATAGGGAGGATATCCTGGTTGAGCTCAGAGGGTGGTGCCATTTGGGTATGAGTTAGAGTGGGGAGTGGGTATGCGTGTTTGTTGTGGTATATGGGTGAGTGACTTGGTAAAAAAAACAAATGTGAGTGAGAAATCAAAGAGGGGGAGAGGGCGATTTCTTTATTTGCTGTGTCCTTTCAGGGGGGGGACAAAACAGAGAAAGTGATGAAGAGCAAAACTAACAAATGAGACAACACTGTAGCCGCATGTGGAATGATGATGGGATGGATAGATGGAAGAGATGGAGAAGGGTGATGATGAAAGAATGAAAGAATGAAAGAACGAAAGAAAGAAAGAGATGTTGAAACTTCGGATTCTGATGTATAGAATGAATGAATGAATGGGTTGATGGCTCTTGGATCAACTTTGTTTTATGAAATAAACCAGTAAGCTAAAGCCCAAAGCCAAAGCTCTAATCGGTGCAAGGTTTTTTTTTTGTTCGTATTTTTAGCGATGGTTGCGGTATTTGAGGGCTATGAGCATGAGCACAATGGGGACAAGAATAAGCTGTTCGAGGAAGGGATGGGATGAGATGGGATGGGGGGTAATTGGTGCCGATCGTGTATCAAGACAACGAGGGAAGCAACTGCTTGGGTGGAATGGAAGGAAGATGAGGGAGAAACACTGGAACAAGACGCAAAAAAAAAAAAAAAAAAAAGGCCGAACAGCTGGTTTTTTTTATTCTCACAGTTGTTTATCAGAAAACGGCAGAAAACCATTGAGGTCCATCGATTTGATCAAAGAGCTGCCTGGCCTGGCTCCTTCCTCGTCTGCAGAACCAAATTAACTGTCATTATTTCTTTCCCCGCGATCCCATACATCCGAGACCGTTGCACAAGGGGCAGGCACCACAAAACGGTGCAGAATGGGCTGGAAAAAGGAAAAAGGAACAGGGAGGGTCAGAAAGACAAGTCTCTTATCCCATCGATGGGCGATAGTCTTGCTGGTTTTTGAATCTAGGAGACAGATCTGCACGTTGGTACTTTGATTGGAATTCATGTCAAAGTGCACTCGTAGACAACAATTGGGTGTGTTTATTTGTTTGTGTGTGAGTGTGTGTGTGTGTGTGTAATTGTGTGTGAAAAAAAGGGAGACAAGACGGGTTGTTGTTCCGTGTGCCTGACCCATCTTCCCATCGTTTCCCTCGGTGGTATTCCCTTTCTTTGATCTTTAACGACGAGAGAATGAACCTCCTTCTTATCTTCAATTGGTTTCTTTTTCTTCTCTGGTCATTGTTGAAAGAAATGGTCATTGTATGTGATAAAGCCCTTTTCTTGCTACATTTACAGTCTACATTGTTCAGCAATGCAACCGATGAAAGCCAGCATGCTACACAAATCATTTGCCCACGCTCCAAAGGAAAAATGTTGGGAACAACAAAACAAAGAACATCAGCTTTAAGGCTATCTTCACTTTAATGAGTGCGTCCTGTGCGACCATGTCATCCTTCTATCCCCCCATTTGGAGGAACGACATTCGAGACGATAAGTACAGCCTCCATCCAATATTACGGATGCTTGATGTGGTGTATGGGGCGAATTGACATGGGTTATTTTGGACCAATGGCATCCATCTTTGAGTAGAAGGGCGAATTACACCCTCAGCAACGAACTTTAAATCTGAGTGCACGTGGCCCTGCTCAGTGAGAAGACCCATTTGTCTGCCATTGGTCCATTCCTCACAGTCTGCCACTCACAGCGATCATTGTTTGTGTTTGTCCATTACGGCATCGCTGTCAACAGCACAGCCATTCTCACATGTGGGACGCGTAGAGGAAAGGGGATTTAATGAGGTTAAAAAGTAGCGCGGAGGAAGCAAGAGGGTATAGTCTACTTATCGCCCATCTATTCTTTGGGCTTGGCACCATGTTCTTTCTGCGAATCGGCTTAATGTGGCAAAGACACTCGGAAGCCTAGGCCTCTACAGCGGGCTTGTCGTCATCGAGCAGAGTCTTGAAGTCCGATGGCAAAAGGGTGCCCACAAAGTCGGGATCGCGGATCAGAGCGATGAGGCACTGGCGCAGCTGGGGCTTGTTCTGGGTGTAGGTACAGACACAGGAGCTGAAGCGCTCGACGGCGTTGCACTCCTTGACGCCAATGACACAGGTGGCTACGTTAGTGATGTAACGGGCCTGGCAGAAGATGCTGTTAACAGCTTGGCCATGCGGCAGAGCGAGGCAAGTGACGACGGCGAGGGTCTTGACGAGCATGTTGTTTTTTAGGGTTGTTGGTTGTTGAAGAAGAAGGGTTGTGTTGGCTGGGTTGTTCAGTTGTGAGAATGAGGATCTGGAAGGAGATGAGTGTCTTCTCTTTATACTGATTTTGATAGGGAGGAAAGGCAAATAACTTCTATATACCATGGATCCTCAGTTACAAGGGAAGAACGAATAGCTGTGCAAGCTGAGGTCGGATCCGGATCAACATTGAGAATGGGCCTACACCAACCTTGGGCATCTCTTTTCGTAATTCGGCGCATTAATCCTCGGCGACTTTGAATGGTGTCCCTTTTTGTCCCACCATTATCTTCATTCTCCCGCCTCTGCGTGTTCTCTGCGTCTTTAATAATCGATAACCATAGACCATTGGGATTATTGACCCTGAATGGCTTCTTGAGCAGAGCACTTTAGCATCTACTCCTCTGTTCAATCATACAGCAGTGAAAATTCGATCTGTGTGATCTGGATACACATATTTACAAAAAAAAAAAGTGTTTACACCTGAGCGCGTCAAATTGGCGTCTTCCCTGAGCTTACCTTCGCTGTTTTCATAACATACCATCAAGGAACAGCCTGCCCCCATGAGTTTCTGCACAGTACAAAAGAAAATATCTATTTTTCTGTTGGATCTTGCCAGCAATCACATAATGACCCTCCCAGGAATATGGTACAGCTACACGGCACAATTCATCTTGGACATTGCCAAGCCTGTACGGAATGGGACCTACTTGGACCTTTCTTCTCATTACAATCACTTGTTGCAAAGAGAAGAATAAAGATACTGGGACTTGATGTGTCCGTAATTATCACCGAGACGGAAGAGAGGGGGCCACCTTAAATACATGCGAACCTTCCGAAAATGCAAACAGGTATTCAGAATATGAATCGTCTTCTTGTGTAATTTCATTTGGCAATTTGTCTGGTGGCGTTGTGAAGAAGAACGAAACATCACTTTTCTAATCCTTGCCATCCGTACTGTGAGGTTCTTTTTTTGAAGACTCCTAAAAGGCGCACAAGCATTGGACATGCTGAAATTGACGCGCGACCATGGAGCAAAGTGGGAGGAAGTCTTTTGTCGAATGTCGATGGATGCGCAGGTTCAGAGAGCGGGTTAGTCGATATTGCTATGTTCCAGACACCTTCCATGTCAGCATTCTTTAATACATTTGCAAAAGACAAGAAGGAATCAACTGGGCGAGAGAAGTCAAGGCAAGAGGGGTAAGATTGGTATGGGAGGACCATTTAAAGTCACCGAGAAGGATAGAAAATACACCGACTCACCGAGAGAAGAAAAAAGGGGAACAAAGAAAGTCAGTGCATACACATCCTTCATCCTCTATGTTGATCAGGATCAGTCCGTGGATGAATCCTACCCATCTAGTATTTTGCGCACAGCTATTTGTTCTTCCCTTGTAACTGAGGATCCATGGTATATAGAAGTTATTTGCCTTTCCTCCCTATCAAAATCAGTATAAAGAGAAGACACTCATCTCCCTCCAGATCCTCATTCTCACAACTGAACAACCCAGCCAACACAACCCTTCTCTTCAAACAACCAACCAACCCTAAAAAAACAACATGCTCGTCAAGACCCTCGCCGTCGTCACCTGCCTCGCCTCTGCCGCCATGGCCCAAGCTGTTAACAGCATCTTCTGCCAGGCCCGTTACATCACTAACGTAGCCACCTGTGTCATTGGCGTCAAGGAGTGCAACGCCGTCGAGCGCTTCAGCTCCTGTGTCTGCACCTACACCCAGAACAAGCCCCAGCTGCGCCAGTGCCTCATCGCTCTGATCCGCGATCCCGACTTTGTGGGCACCCTTTTGCCATCAGACTTCAAGACTCTGCTCGATGACGACAAGCCCGCTGTTGAAGCTGAGGCTAAGCAAGATCTTTAAGTACTACGAACCCTTCCACGAAGCATCGACTTGCGAAAGGAATATACCTCACATCTGTACCCTCTTCCTTTTCGTACCTTGAACCTCAGTAAAAGCCTTAACACCAATCAATGGCGTTTGTTGCTTGTGTCCTAGTGATTGAATCTCTTGATTGACGGCCCAAAGCAGGCATAAGCATTTACGCGCTCGATCACTTACTGCTTGTTGTCTCTAGGCATAGGAGGTGTTTGTACTCCTCTAGGCCAACGACACAATTGCTTGATTTTCTTCCCACTCTCCCCAAAGATGTCTCGTCATGCAAACTCAACCGTAGTCCAAAAGGATGGAATACGCCAATGTACTCATATATGGGTACATTTGTCCAACGTATATACTCTTTTTCCGTACAACCTCCTCGGCCGCAACAGGGGGGTATTAACGGCCAACCATGACAAAAGACATGTCTCGTTTTTTTTTTGTCAGAGTGAAAGAAACAAAGAAACAATCCGAGAGGTCATGCTGTGGACATGATAATCGCATCCTTTTTTTTTTTTTTTTTTTTTTTTTTTTTTTTTTTGGCTTTGGCATTGTTAACAAGTCGAACGAACAGCCTTTTTGTCTCTTCCTCGGCATCCACGTTTCTGGCTGTCAGTGTGATTTTTTTCTCTATCCCATTTTCAGACATGTGTATGACGCAAGTGGCTATACTGGTGCCTCGGCTCAACTGGAACCATGTGGCAGGTTTCAGCTTTCAGTGTCTCAACCTTAGTGTTCCACTTCAGGCGCTAGTTGTGTCAATGTCCCCTGGAGAAAGCTTGTTTATTATGGTGCCATCGTTGAGAGGAGAGGTGGGACCGTTCTACAATAGGCCAGCATCGATCGATCCTTTGCATATTTGGACGAAGGACGAGAAGCAGCCTAGCCTAATTTGTTGTTTTGGCTCACGCCTGAGGACAGCCTTGGAAGAACACGAATGGCCATTATCCCTGATATCTTTCAGGCCGCACATTCAGCACTGACAGTCGGAAATGCCGCATGAATGGGGAAATGAGGGAATGAGGGGTTAACAAATGAAAAAAAGCATAATTGTCGTCTCTTCATATACCATCGCCCCTTGTACCATGTACCGTGAGGAAATGAAGTTGTCCACAGAGTCATGCACCATTGTTTTTTTTTTTTTTTGTTGTTGTTGTTGTTGTAGGTTGAAAGGCGCATCCATGCTCAGCGATTGTTTTTTTTTTCTTGTTTTTTTTCTGCAAGTCAAGATTGTGGATAACGACTAGACCAAAAATCAAGAACGAAAGAAACACAACGACTATGGATGGCCCCTTCGGTGCTATTTTTGTTAGTCTCGTTCTTTGGTATGACAGAAAACGCGATCCGCAAAAAGGAGGCATGAAGTAGTTGCTCTTTGGTCTGCATGGCCCATTTCCACAATCCATCATTTTGTGAGGATAGTAAAGAGTGAAAGAAATGAAAACAAATCGTGTTTCGATGAACGCGTGTGCATGATCGCTTCGACATTCATGCAAAATAAAAACAGTATGTCTGTCTTTATGCGATATTACACTTGGTTCTCTCTCTTTCTCTTTCTCTCTCTCTCTCTCTCTCTCTCTCTCAGTCATTCAAGCAAAAACACAAACTTAAGACAGCTGGGCATGCATGGCATGCGCGCATTGTCTTTGCACCCATGTGCAGTTCATGCTTGCCCCGATATCTACCGTATGGTTTCTGACCAAAGACTCCTATCACTTTTCATTTTTTACCGCTCCATCATCACCGAGCGGTATCAAGAAATGAGATGGAGGAACGGGAATGCAGCATGCGGCCTTTATGCAAAAGAAGAAGAACAAAGTGAGTCCACAACAACAATACACAAACATATGCAAGGTATGCAAGGTATGCAAGGACATCAAAAGGGGCGTGGCAAACATAGTAATTACTAGACAGATACACGCGCCTAGCAGACTTCCTCGAGGCACTTCACCACACCCTTTCGATTGTTGCACGGTAGACTAAGTGGGACACGGACATCTGGTGGGGTCCGCACTCACTCACTCGTGCATGCTTGTTGTTTGTTGGTATTCCTTTTTTGTTCCCTGGCACAGTCGTGTGTACTCTCCAGACAAGGTAAGGGAGGTGTAATAATAGGGAGTAAATGTCGAGGAGACGGACCGTGACCAAAACGCAGTTGAACGGTTCACAAAAAAAAAATTGCATGGTCCGAAGGAAATTGGGCATGGTGCATGGCCCGTCGACATGGAGAAGTTCACCAAATATGTCTCCCTACTCTCATTGCATTAAGAACCAATAATGCGCGTGTTGTTATGCCCATGCAACAAGAAAATAGGCGAGAAATGTACTCATGCGAATTAAATACTTCGGACCCACACATTTTTTCTTGCCATTTGCCATACAAACACAAGAAATATGCGCGCGAGACTCGCCTGGTCGGGATTCTAGATACATTTCCGTACGGTATGTGTTTGTTTGTTTCCCAGGGTGTGCTGTCTGAACTGCATTGCACCAGTACTGAAGTGGGCAAAAGGAGACCAGATATAAAAAGTCTAAGGGTTGTTCTTTGACTCTTGATCATTCACCCCCCAACCCCTCTTTGCACACTCTTTTCTCTTTTTCCCTTGCTTTTATTCTCCCAACAGTAGAACGATCATTATTGCTTTCTTAAACCACATTCTTTCCCGTCAAGTCCTTCTATAGAAAAAGTAGAAACACAAAGTAAAAGGTAAAAGTTGTTTTCTTCACTTTAGTAGATGACCTAACCATTCCTTTCTACACACAACATCGAGCATCTGTCATCTTTTTGTCCCCTTGACGGTATAGATTACTATGAGAAAAGGAAAAAGAAAAAAAAAGTAGGGGTGGTAAAGTGCAGAACGGAGGGTCGATGCACATTGAGATGGGTCGAGTTGAGTTGAGTGTGTTCGTTTTTATTTTATTTAAATATTGCAATCAGGGTAGCAAAGTCTTTATTCTGATCAATGCGCGTCATCGCGCAACCATCCGACATAAAGACATGGTATAGGGCGGATGGACTGGGATAGGATTAGGCAAGAAAAGGGTACTTGACTAGGTACAAATCCACCATTCTTCCGTCATCCACCATGCGCGCTTCACTCCGCCTATTCTTTTTTTGGTTCTACCGTGGGCAAATATGTTGTGTGTTAGCTATTAGCTATTAGCTATTAGCTAGCCAGGGCGATGAAGAACGAGTATATTTTGCAAACGAGTGCGTGTGTGAGGTTGTGTGCCCGGTTCTTTTTCCCTGGACTTGAAACCAATTTTAGTTAAAAAAGACGACTCCGATTACCTGTCGTCATCATATCCACACCCACCCGTGAAAAAGAGGCATTAAAACGTATTGTCATAATCGCTCCTTCTTCTCAACTCTCTTGGACCCAGCTCAGACCCGATTAGGATCTGGAGTGTGCGGGTGGATCAGAGCTTTGGCGAGAAAGAGCAATGTCCAAATACGATAAATATGAAAAGTAAAGCCATGAGAGAGGGATGGTCATTAAGGCCGAAGGCTGTGCAACCATGTCCGTCTTCTTTTTGTGTCCCGGGTGTTGCAATAGCGTGCTCCTGATTCTAATATTCCCGAGGTCTCCAACCTTCTTGTCCATCCCAAAGTCCCAAATCGCCACTTCCTCTTTTTGATGCATCCATGGATGGGATAGGGTGGTCTGACAGTCTGTTTGTGCAACCGGATTTTAGAGTCTTCTTTTGTTCCTTTCTTCAATGTTTCTCTCTATCTTTCTTACCGATGAGCAATGAGGGCATGCCTCGACGGGAAATAACTCAAAACAAAAAAAGAGAATTGGGCTGCAGGTTGGTTCAAGAGAAAGCGACGATTACACTCATGCCCAAACCATACCATGAGAAAGAAGAAGAAAGATAAATGCAATAATCTAGCGAGTTATTGCGGGGATGATAGGACTAACTCGATGGCGTGAGCACTTTGTTCATTGGCCCACCTTATTTGATGTCGTTCGTGTCAAAAGAGAAAAGAACAACTACAACACGATATGGTTTCGACAATGAGAACGATAAGAGAGAAAGAGAGAAAGAGAGAACAATTCCACCTTGTGTGTCTACTCATGTCATGGTGGGCAACCAGAAACCCACACAGAACCGATGTGATGAGAAATGCAGACAGTGGGAAGATGAGATAAAACACAATGGGCGTCAAATGCGAAATGTATTTTTTTTGGTTTTCCGTGGTAGGTTACACACAACAGTCTTGGAGAGGTGTGCAACTGTTTGCCATGGTGTGAGTAGACTCACAGCCCATCATGGTATGAGGTGGGGGTAGGGTGAGAACAAAAAGAGAGAGTGAGAGAGAAAGAGAGACAGCTGAAAGTTTGTTTGTACTTGCACACAGACGGTTGTCCAACGTGGCTGCATGAAGGAAGCGAAGGGACTAAGGCGCACAAATTCGTGGCGAGGCTCGACAGGATTGGTGAAAAAAATAACGGGGCAAAGAAAAGAATACAATACACAATAATAAATGGGAAATAGAGTGGGATGGTGCACAAACAAGCACAAGTAAAAAAAAACAGATAGACAGCCCCCTCCAACTTCCAAGAAGCATGTACATGTACCTAACGCGTGATGTCTGCTCTCACTCTTGATTTTCGAACGGTGGGATGTTGCGTGCATGGTATGCATGGAGCATGCATAATGGTGTACCATCGGACTGGAATGATAACAAAACACATACACAAACACACATTCACAAAATGTCGCCAGAGACACAGAGAGAGAGATCACCCATGCTTGCACACACATGCATCATACCATTGCCCATTGTCAACTGTTCTTTGTCCATCCCCTTCCTATCCTCCTGTTTGTTCCCTGCTCGTCTTCGATCTCGTTCCTACCCTCAGAACAGACATTTTTTTGAAGAGAGAACAAGCAACTCCTCAACGCCCAGCCCACACTATTTATTCTGTCTAGTCCATCTCGGAGAGGGATGGTGTGTGCTTGATTGCACTGAACAAAAGACAGGGCATTTTGTTGCTATTGCAATTTTCACTGAACATTTTGCAGCGATGCAGGAGCGCACCGTCCCTCGTCCCTCGACCATGTCCTTCGTCCTTCTTCCTTTTCCTCCTGAGTGAGCGCCCTTTGTCCTCTCTCTGTGTGTGGGTTGTGTGGATGTGCAAAGAGGGGCTGTTGAATTTTCTCCGATTGTCAATTGTCTGTTTTTGTTGTTTTGGTTGCTTTTGCTCACAACGCATGACAGCGTGGGATGCTCCAGACTACCTACCTACACCGCACCAGACCAGACCAGACTAGGGATATTTCGATCTGTGTTTGTGAATGAAAATACAACAACAACACGGAGGGTGCCAGAGACAGAGATACATTTCCCCTTTGTCGTTTCCAGGGCACGACAGCAACGGAAAGAGACGAGACAAGACGAGAGACGATCAGGAGGAGAATACAATATATTGCAATATCTCTTCGCCAATGGCAGAGAAGAAGCACCGTGAACTACGAGAATTTCAAGAAAAATGGCATATTTCATATTTCTCACTTGGCCAATGACCACTAGTCCCCAATGTAGTGAACAACGAAGGACACATGAGTGAAGCTAGGCATTTGAGACCAGTCCACAAGTACCTAGAAAGAGATGGCTTTCTAACCATTTTTCATTTTTTTATGCATTTTGTTTTTGTCTTTTTACCCACCATGCTCCCGCCTCTGATTCAAGGTCCCGCCCAAACTAAACGATACCAGCCTACCGTAGGAGAATTGCTTGTAAGTTGATGTGCACTGGATTTTTTTCCTGTTTACCCCACCTTCACAAACACCCTCCCACTTCATCCTATTCTTCGTCGTCCCTCGTTTTCTCCTTTATTTTTCTTTTCTGTGCTTCTTTGCGTGTTTTCTTTTCTGTCTTTGCCCTTCTCCTGCCCTGTCCCACGTCGTCATCGCCAGTCGCTAGTTTGCAGACTAAGTCAAGACAAGAGCACTAAAATATGGCACATACTTAAGCGGGGGGTGGGGGAGAGGACCAAGCACTGTTTGTTTGTTTTTTGATGTTCCTCTTGCTCACCCCTTTTGGGCACACAAAGACTCTCCCTCCCACTCACTCACTCACTCAGTACTACTTTCAATACAAAACAAGTGTAAGTGTACTCTTGTTCTCTCAAATTCACTCACTCTGCATTCAACAGCAGCAAGACCTTATTTTTTATTTTGTCCGCTTCGTTTCCTTCTTCGAATTCGCTCTCTCAGTCTCTCTCTCCCAGTCAAACTCCAGCAATACTTACACAGACATGGAGAGTAGTATATTAGCATTTTTTGTTTTATCTGTGCTAAAAAGAGTCATCGCGCTCGTTGTCATCGTCATTCACATATATCTCTCAATGTCTTTGCTCTTATTCTCTCCATCCCACATAATTTGGTGAGCATTTTTCTTTGTTGTGTTGTGAGAGGGGGGGGGGGGAGGAGAAATACAAAAAGGACATATATTTCCTCTTTCTCTCTTTTCTTCTTTTCCTTTTCTTCAACTCTTCTTTTTCTTGTTTTGCCTCTGTTTTCTTTTTTTTGTCTTTCACCATTGTATATTCACACACACACCTCTCACTCTCGACTGCATCATCCATCCATAGTTGTTCTTTTTACATCTTCTCAGTCTCACTTTGTATTGGCACAGACATACTCCCCTCACCTAAAGCACTCTTTGCGAACCATAGTCTTGCAATCAGCACACATAGGCATAGATATAAACCGACCAGAGCCACTCACATCTTGTGCCTGAACTGATACAAATCCCCTCGCATAGCCCATCTTTCTCTTTTCCTTCCAAATCTTGAAAATATCCCCCATCCAAAACTCCACAATTTTGCTCACTCTTTACCCAACCCATCGATCCACCAACACAAGCAGCAATACGCCCACAACGACAATACATCTCCAGAAATACACAGCGACACAGCCATGGCACACGCAGTAACCCGATCATTGTCCAACGAGAGCACCACCTCCAACTGCTCCTCCTCCTCCTCCTCTTCCTCCTGCAGCAATAAGTCGGTCCAGTTCTCGCGCTTCATCAAAATCTCGTTCACCTACCCTGAGGATGAGTACGACCGTACTGCTTTCGAGCCCGCCAAGCTTACCTTCTCCGAGGCCTCAGAGTTGCTTCAACTTCGCATCCACTGGAAAAACGAGATGAACAGTCGGCTCGAGGCTCTGGAGCAAGAGCAGCAAAAGAAGATCGACCCCATCGACACCACCCCCGATATGTACTCCAAAAACCAGCAGCATGAAAACGACGAGGCCACCGTACCCAGCATGAGCCCATCCTCGTCCTGCTCTTCCTCAGCCTGCTCCTCCCCCGAACAGGAGCATCCACCCCAGCGGTTCCGCACACCCCACCGTCTCTTGTCCATCTCCTCCTCATGTGTCTCCTTGCCCTGTGCACACTCCTCACCGCCATGCTCGCCCGTGCTGTCCCACCACGACAGCTGTAGCAGCAGCGAAGACGAGTACGAGACCATGGTGCCGCGTTTGCAGAAGCTCGGCCGCCTCTCGGCAGATGAGAACGACAGCGGGCTCATGTACCGCTACAGCCAATACGGCGTCAACAAGGATAGTGTCTGCCTGGCATAAGCACATTTTCATTTTTACCCTCCAACATACCCTCCCGATCCCGGATCCCGGATTCCGGATCGAAAAAAAACATCTTGTTTGTTTCTGTACTCTAGTCTTTTTCTTTTTCTCTATCTCCATGCTTTTGCTTTCTTCAATGACCTTTTCCTCCTCCTCACTCCTCCCCTTCTTCCTCCTTAAAGGACAAGTGCCGAATAGTACGTCATTTTTTCTTACCGAAACGAACTCCATACTTATACATATTCATTGGAATTTGCCGAAGCAGCCTTTGTCTTCGTCAATCTGATCCTCATCCTCCTCATTGTACATATTATTCTCTTTTTTTTTCCTCCCTTGTGCTCGAGGCATTGCTGGCCAATGGCATCCTTCGTTTTCTCTTTATCATTCGCATTCTCTTTCATGTACTAGTAGTCTTTTTGTTCTTGTGTCCTTCAACTTGTATACCATCCTTTTAAAAAGCAGAAAAATAAATAACCATTGTCAAAAAAAAAAAATCGTATCCTTTTAATCTCGTGCAACACTTGCCATGGTACAAATGCCCACAAATGCTGCTCCTCCAATGACATGACTGTCGCACATACTCACCATCAAACCACTTGCATTTGTGTGTGTGTGTATATGTTTTGTTTGTTGTATTTTTTGTTTTGGCCCATCATCCAACTGACAAGACCATGCATATCACCCTCCCTTTATGGCCCTTTAAGGACGACGACCTAAGCAGTTAATACACGCAACAGGCGGAGAAGACTACGAGCAAAAGATGAAGAAAAACAAGAAGGGGGTGAAACTATGGACGAAAGGTGTGCACTATGATGGTCCGGTTCCAATTTCGAAGAGAAAGTGCGAGAGAGATGGAGGAAAGAGACACAAAAAACAAAAAAAAAAACAAAAAAAAAAAAACAAATATGCATTAAGCATGCACGACAGCAAACAGGATAGGTAGGACGACAAAAACAAAAACGAGATGGATGGACATGCATGAAGTCATGAAGACGGATATGCTGGACCCATGTTTTTCCTATGTCCTACGGGCTTTGTGTAGATAGCTTTGCAACTAGCTTGCTCGACTCGGGGAACATGGTGCATTGTTCTGAAGTTGTCATGACATGGTTGACTTTGTTGTCGATGGATGTTGTCGCTTTCCCTCCCTTTTTTACGCCAATCCATCCCATCCAACCCCATTGTTTCCCATCGCACACACCGCAGACAACACACAGAGAAAAGAAGGATCAAAGAAAGGATCAAAAAAAGACACTACCAAAGAGCTAGTTACCCGACGGACAAACGTGGTAAGGAGGAGGAAAAGAAAGAAGGAAAGAAGGAAAAGAAAAGGGCCCATGCACACACTGGGGCATACAAAACACACACAACAGCGACAACACACGCACACACAGTCTCTCGCTTTCTCTTCCAATGTCCCCTGTTTTTGTGTTTTGTGCATGGCCTTGTGCTTGGTTGTGTGTGCAGCAGCAGCAAAAAACAAACAAGAAGTAACATATGCCCCATCTTTGTTTTTTTTTTTTTTTTTTTTTGCCGCGTAAAATTGTGTTTGTTTATGGTGTGTGTGAAAGTAAAAATACGCATTTTGGGCAAATGAGGCCAACCTCATCAAACAAACCACTTCACTCGTTCAAAACACAATGAGTGACCAGGCGCACGGGAGAGCAATCTCGACTGTGTTGTGTGTTTTGCCAAACAAAAAGCACCCAAAATATGCAAGGACACTCCCTCGTCTCGCTCTCTCACGCATACATACACCTTCGCCTTTCCATCACACAAAGACAGAAAAAAAATCAATCCCATGTTCCATCATCTGCATGCTTGTTGTCTATCCCTCAAGGTCTTTTGCCTTGCTCAGGGATACGTCCTGCGTTTGTTTTTCTTCCCTTTATGGGCCAAAACAAGTTGCGACAACAACATAGTCAAAATGTACAACACACTCGTGTTGTTGTTGTATCGTCTGAAGCACCACTATATTCCAAAGCTACACTGTCAAATGGTACATATATCAAGGGATCTCTAGTCGAAGCGATAGACCATCTCATACCAGGGATCAGGTCCGTGGACCACATCGCTCAACCCCACCTCCTGAAACCCAACCCCTGCATACAGGCACATCAACTCCCTGTGCGCAATTAGTAGCACCCGATCCACGCTCCTGTGCCCAGTCCTTTCCTCCTCGTCCTGGCCCAGCTGCCGAATGTGTGCCAAATACGCCCGGAGTGTTTTGCTCGCGATTCCGCGACGCTGGTGGCTGGCCGCAACACAGACAGAGTGGATGCAGATTGCGTTGCCGGCAGGATCATGAGCGTACATGGAGGCGTGTGTGAGGCGATCACCCTGGGCCTTTGTCGAATTGATGTAGGCGATGAGGGTGCCACCTTCGGGCAAGTTTCTGGTGTCTGTAACAGTGTCGTAGCAGCCAAATATCAGCTCTGGTGCGGCGCTCTGGCGAAAGGCGATGGTTTCTTGCGTGGCGGGTTCGCCCTCTGGGTAGACTGTAGAGCGACAAGAAAAACAGTTAGTGCCATGATCATGTGAGAGGAATGGGCAAACAAGAAAGAAGTGGATGTTTGGGGCTTTTACCAGCGGTTTCGATGGCGTAGGCCAGTGGGATATCCGAGGCAGGGAGAACTCGAAATTGCAGAGTTGCGTTGGAGTCGGCCATTTTTTATGGTTTGGGAATGAGTGAGAAATTTGTGGAGAGAAGAATGCAAAAGTTTGTGTTTCCTGCTTGGTACTTTTTTCTTTTTATTTGAACTTTCTGCTGGGTAGTGGCACCTTTGGGCGCGACGCTGCAGAGCGAGTGGAGTGAGTCACAGAGATGTTGATAAATGATCCTGTGTCCCAAGGAAATTAGCTAGGTTGTATACTGTTCGTACAAGAAAGTGACAAGAATGCCGATCGGCGCAGATCCATCTCTTCCTTCTATGACATTCTCTGTACGCAGTAGCGTGTGAACAAACATAGAGGAGTGGGCTGCGCGAAAGGTGTGATAGTGTGATTTCTAAGTCTCCTCCCCTCCTTGGCAGTCAGCTTCGACACTACCAACCCTTTTGAAGTTCTTGCATGCATCTGATTCCAAGAAAAAAAATTGAGTTTTTGCTCCTAACTCGTAGACGGCGACGCCGGCTTGACTAGCATGCCCATTTTTTTCATCTGGCTCCAAGAGGTCGTTAAAGTAAAAAAAAAAAATGGTGGCAAGAGATAACAGAGAGAGAGTCGACGTTGGCCAACTTCATTCTCGGCCACCACCCTTCACCATCAGGCACATGGTTGTGTTAAAATAAAATTGCGCTATGCTAGCTACCGCTCATTCGCCATTAAGAACCAAGGGCCGTGAACAAGCTCCAACTTGTCCTCGGCCAGTTCCCCTCTGTACATCCTCCGGTATTGCATTAATCCAAAGGTGGTGTGCAGTTTGGTGGCAATTTCGCTTGTGGAAGGGCAAAAAAAAGTCGAGCGAACCATTCTCCACTGATTCTAATTAGCATTCTCACATCGTGCAATCCAAAACAAATTCCGCCAGGTGTAGGACAACGATCTAAAAAGTGATTTGCTATAGGAACAGGAAGTCATTCCCGCGTTCTTTTTGGCGTGTAGCAGTTGATACGACTAAGGGCATCTGGCTGACTGAACTCGAAGAGTCGAATGAAAATTTCGGTCGCTCCAATCCCCCCCTCCACCTCCACCTACAAATCTCATTTCGACCGTAAAAACCATCGCCATCCTTCACATTGAACGCGAAAACAAAACAAGCGAAAGCTACACCTTTGAAAAGTCATTTACCATTAGTAACCAGGGTTCAGATTGCAGTGCATTGCATGTCTTTCGAACACTTGCGGGCGTGACTGGTTAAATCGTGCTTTCGGCTTTCAGTTTTATTTTTTTTTGCCGCCATTTTCAATTTCTCACTTCTTTCCCTGTCCATCCACTCCCCTCGCCTTTTCACCAGCAACACCCATTTGTAAATATACCCCAACACAGGAAACGCGCATGCCAGATACACCAGAGTCTGGTCCGGCTAAATTCCCGGCGGGTTCTGCACAGTCAACAACAACAACACGGGCGCCCATGCCAGACGACGATGACCCCTCAGTGCCCAGCCCACGGTTCCACGACCTTGTCATGTTGCTCGAAGACATATCCAAGCGGAAAAGCGAGAAGAGAGAGTTGCTGCACCAGTACTTTAGGGTGAGTTTCGCACCCGACTCTCACGTTCGGAAAAAAGCACATCTCCACCCAGTTCCCGCCCTCACACTGTTCTAATACTTCGCCGTACTGACCATAATGACACTCAAACATCTATTAGGACTGGCGTGCTCGAGGATATGGAAGCTTGTACCCTGTGATTCGCTTGCTCTTGCCAGAGGTAAAAGGATAATTCGGGAGAGGATTGCTTATTTTTGGACAATAGTCTATGACTCCGTACCACCAAACCACTAATCCGCGACTTCAACCGATCATCAACCTTCGCCTTAGCTGGATCGTTATCGAGGTCGCTACGGCCTCAGAGAACAAAAGATGGCGGAGCTCTATGTCGCATGCTTGAAGATCAGCCCAACATCGGATGCGGCGTACAAGCTTAAAAACTGGAAAGAAGGACTGCGGGTAAAAACATACGATCACTGACCTCTCAGACAATGTCGCTTTCGAGGCAAGGAGATATTTTACAGATGAACTGAAGTCTTGTTATGAATCTCTCTTCATCACAGGACTCGGCAGGAGACTTCAGTTTAGTTGCTGCAGAGATTATTGCCACGCGATCGTTGGTGACTCATTCTCAAGGACAAACCATTCGTGATGTGAACGCGCTCCTCACAAGGCTGTCGAAGAAGTAAGAGGATGAAATTCGATGGATGAGCAATGAGGGCATTCATAGTATTTTGCTAACCGCTTTCAACACTTTGACCTTTTGCGGATGAAACCCAATGATGTCATAAATAGGGACGCCGAGAATAAGGGCATTTTCGAGATATTGATAAAGAACTACACATCACTGGAAAACAAATGGATCGTCCGGATCATCAACAGGAACCTCAAAATCGGCATGAGCGAGAGCTCGGTCCTGCCGGCTTACCACCAGGACGCTCTCGAACTCTTCAACGTGTGCAGTGACCTCAGGAAAACGGTGCTCGACTGTGCAGACCCCACAATCCGGATTTCGACTTCGTCTGTTACGCTCAACCATCCATTCAAACCCATGCTGTCGAAGCGTCTGCACACCGCCAAGGAGATCCTGGATGGAATGGGTGATGAGGTGTTCTGGATCGAAGAGAAACTCGACGGCGAGCGGATCCAGATCCACAAGGATGGAGAGAACTACCGCTACTGGTCCCGCAACTCGACCGAGTTTACACATCTCTATGGCGCCACTCCGCGAGAGGGATCCTTGACACCTTTCATCCACCCACTGATCAACAGCAAGGCTCACAGTTTGATTCTGGATGGCGAGATGGTCGAGTACGACCCTGCCACGAAACAGATCTTGCCGTTTGGAAAAGTCAAAACTGCTGGAGGAAATCATTCTGTGGATGAGCACAAAACTCGGCCGTGCAGTAAGCCCATTTTTCTTTGTTGCGAGTAACAAGGTTTTGTTTTGTCGTGATGAATACCGATCATGTCAGACTAACTATTGTATTGGACACGTTTTACCATTAGTGTTTGTTTTTGACGTGCTATTCATGAACGGAACTTCAATCATCGACCAACCACTACGAGACCGGTGGGGGATGCTCCCCTCTCTCCTCCCCAAAGAAGCCGAGGGCCGAATCGAGATCCTGAAGCACGATGAAGGATCGACCGAGAATCATATCATTGAAGCCTTGGATGCTGCGGTCTTGGAGCGCAAAGAAGGTGTGATTATCAAGAACCCGACCTCGAGATATGTGGCCAACGGACGAGATAAAGAATGGGTCAAGCTCAAGCCCGAGTACGTCGACGGTGTCTTTGACAGTCTGGATGTGTTGATCGTAGGCGGGTACTATGGTCAAGGCGCACGCGGCGGTCAAAACAAGATTGCGTCCTATTTGTGCGCCGTGGTGGACAATATCGGTCGATCACCCAGTGGCAAGAAGCTTACGAGTTTCTGCAAGTTTGGCACTGGATTCTCATTCGATCAGATGGACAACTTCAAGTAAGTAGAGTGAACATGTGTTTGGGAAGAACTTTTGCTTTTGTTGATGGCAGGCGAGAATCCAGAAGGCATTCTTCTAATCTCTTCTCCTTGTGCAACATGCTTTTGGTGAATATAGTAAGAGACTTGGCCCGCATTGGAAAGAGTACAAGAACTACCGCGAAGACCCTTGGGTGGACATTATCGACAATGCAAAAATGCGCCCCGATGTCATCATTGATCCTGCCAAGTATGATTCCATTTCGCTCTTATGGCATATTGATCTGATAAGAAGTGTTTATGAATGCTGATGCTAGCTACATTTCCACTAATTCACTGAATTTCAAGCTCTATCGTCGTGGAGATCAAGGCAGCTGAAATTATCTCCAACTCGACCTCGTATGCATCCGAGTACACACTTCGTTTCCCACGATTCCTGCGCATTCGAGAGGACAAGGACGCTAAGTCTTGCATGACGCTGAGTGAAGTTCACCGCATGTACCGCGACTACAAGGGAAAGTTGTCTACCAAGAGCGCCGAGGGATTTCGGCATGAGTATGTGATCTGCGTAGAAGAAAGTTATGATCCCCATACAAAGGACTGCATGACAAGCTCTAATCCGCGTTACTTATTTTATTTTACTTTATAGGTCTTCAAAGAAGAAGAAAAAGCCCACGGGGCCTAGAAAAGTAAGTACATATTAGTGGGAGGGTTGCGGAGAAAATTGTGGAAGAAGAACAAGAACGTGCTGATCAAATACTTTTGCGATACGCTCTAAACTTGCGTTAGTCCACTCAAGCGCACTTGCTCCATACGATCGTTGGCACAGACACGAGCCGAGTGAAGCAAGTCGAGAATCTGTTTGAGGGCCAAATCTTTTATGTGATCCGGGGGGACAAGGAGCAGGACAAGCCTGAATTGGAGATCAAGATCAAGGAGTACGGAGGTGTGCAATCGCAGTCGTACCAAATGGAAAACACTCTTGTTGTTGCTGGCCACGATGGTAAGGAGGGGCGCACATTTCTGTTCTTCACTTGATTGTGCTGTCTACTGGAAGACTCACACCACTCTTTCTTTGTGAGTATTTTTAGGAGTGGATCTTGTTGGCTTGAAGAAACGAGGTGATCGCGACATTGTCCTCCCGACCTGGATCCGAGACTGTATCCGTGAAAAGCGCAGACTACCACTCAATCCCAAGTAAGACGCGATTATTGGTGGTAACGGCTTTTTGTAGTCTTCATTGCACTTTTCATTCACAATTTCTTTGGGAAATGTCATTCGATTCAGGTACATGTACTTTGCTACTGAAAAGACAGTGAAGCAATTTCGGCTGATCATGGACAAGTGGTACGATTCTTACACAGAGCCATTGACGAGTGACGGTCTCCTCGAGGTAGAAGTCTCGCTTGCCCTATTACTGTTTAGATTGCATCATCACGGAGCTTCCCAGTTAACAAAAAGTCCAATACATACTTCCCCAATTAGATCTTGGAAAGCATCCCAACACGCGAGCAGGACATTCAAATGAAACGCGAGCGAAACGCCGAAGCCCAGCGAGTGTCCAAGGTGCGCCGGCTCAACAACCTTGAGGACCAACCCGACCACGACTACCTCCAAGCCGCGGCGGTCAAGAATGAAGACGTCGTGATGGAGTCGAGTGATCTCGACCCGGAAAGGTATCGGGCGCGTCGGATCGTCACAGAGATCACACAAAGGTACTTCGGACACGATGATGGCGCGTCACATGGCCCACTGGGTATGTTCCAGGGATACAAGGTCTTTTTGGTGTACCCACCCAAGCCAGAGCAATATCTTGCATCGGTGGGTCTGCAACGAGCTGTAGAGTTAACTGAGGCGAGAAGTGGCGACAAGTCGTCGCTGGTGTCCATGTTTGACGTATTCTCGCAGACGATCGATCTCTGGGAGCAGAACAAAGACAAGGATATGGAGAAGAGGATGAGGGAGCACAACCTGTTGAACAGGGGCTGGAAGCACGCACAGGGCAACAGCGATGAGGACGAAGACGAGCAAGAAGACTGGCACTACGTGTTTGAGAGCGTTCAGCGCGACAGGGATCTGAACACGCTGTTGCAGACCTTGAGTAACCATCAACTCTGCCGGAACAGGTAACATATCCGCGGATGCGAATGGTCTATGTTACTCCCATACAAATAAGCCGGCAGTGCTAAGTGTGTTTTTATTGTTGCGTCTCTCACCTTGGCATAGCCTGGACATGACTGCTGTGATTCTTGAGTTCCACGGCGCAGAAGTCGTTCCTGAAGAAGAGTGCACGATCGAACACTGCCTGCGACTGTTCCGGACAACACCTCGCCACAATGACGCGTCTTTCAAGAAAGAGGATGCTCCTACAAAGGTGTGCATTCTCTTTGACGATATGTACATGGACTCGCTCGAGCAATGGAAGCGCGCCACCCAGACCGCGTCTTTGCTGTTTGGTCACACCCGCGACACCCTCTCTCGGCCAAGACCCCGCCTTGTCACGTCCGAGTGGGTGTCTCGATCCGAACAAGTTGGATACGTCGTTCCTGAGGAGGGACATTATCCTGGCGACTCATGATTCGCATCACCAAGTTGTCTCGCGTCGTCTTTGCAAAGTTGATTAAACCACTGATTAAGGTGGCAAGCGCGGTGTTGTTATTGATGTTTTGTTTCTTGCTGGTTTTTATTTTTTTGTTGGGGTGATTGTTTATGTATGTGAGAGAGAGGTGTATATCGTGGGTCGGAAGTTATCCTCTGGGCAAAATTCCAAACTGTGAAAAAAAAAACGAGGTGTCAAATCCAAACTGCAAACGAAAAAAAATTGTTATCAGGCGTATGGTCGTTATACGTCCACATATAAATTAACAAACGCGACAAAAGTTTTTGCTGAGAGAAAGAGAGAGAGAGAACAGTAACACTACGGTTGCTGTGGGACAGTAGATATGAACTGCTTGAACCCTTCGAGGGCATCGGGGTGGTTCCAAAAGATGAGCGATACCTCCGAATACACCTGGTCAATTGTCCACCCTGTGCGCTGGTACTTTTCGAGAGCTGAAATGAACCTGTCGTACATTGACATGTCCGATTTTGCTACAAACTAAACAAAACACAAGTCGCCACCCATGTCTATTAGTCTTTGTTTTGACTTAAAACTTCATTCTTGCAAGACCTCTTTCTCTGCTGCCTACAACTCACCTTGACAGTCTGAATAAAGTCTTTGGCCTCGATAAAGTCAGGCGAAACAACAAGCTCTGCTGGGGGCGCCTTGGAAATGACTCGGGGCTCTGTCACCTCGACCCCTGACAAGACCTTGGGCAGGAAATTGTGGAACCGTTGCAGCAGATGTGGGTGGTAGCGGAGAATGATCGACACGTAAAAGTAGAGCTGAAAACAAGAAAGTATATGGCTACATGGTCAACATCAAACACAGTCATAAGAGCCTTTAGTTCATATGGCATCAGTTGAGTCGAACGTACTGTTGCGTAAGAGTGATCCTTTTGGAATCTCCGCAAGAATGAAATCATGTGCTGGTACATGTCTGGTTCCTGTGACGAACGCTCCTACAAGTCAGGAAGAGAACGCTTGCTCATGTTAGACTTCTCGTTTCTTTGAGATCCATTGTGTCCATGATATAGGTTCTGTTTCCTGGGCGACTTACCTTGATCAGAGTGAGAAAGTCCGCTGCAGCATGGCCACTGTTATTAAGAATTTGTTGGATATTAGTTGATCCTTGTTGTTGCTGCTCATGGTCAAGTGCTATTTAGCAGAACAGTAGAAGCTGTCTTAGTTAGCAAATTCCGAATGAGACGGTACTAGAGACGAGCGTTCGCAGAGCAAACCGTTAAACAAACCTGGTACTGTCGACGTTGCTGTGGGTATATTCGTTGCGAGTTGAGGTGACGATGATCCTACTCCTGCCGCCGCCGCCGCCGCCTTTGCGTTTGCCTTATAGTCAGAGTACATCATGGGCTAATGGAGGATAGGAAGAAATAAGGTTCGTATTAGAAGCATGATTATTTCTTTACCTTTTGGCTCCTTCGAACCAACCCCGCACCAAAAAAGAAAAAAAAAAAAAAAAAAAAAAAAAAAAAAAACGAGCTGGTCTACGACATACCGGAACCAGTCTGTTCAAGATGCCCTGTGCCTCTGGCAAGAATTCCTTGAATCCCATCAATAACTCTGGCTGGTCCTGGAAAAGTGCCATCACTGTGCGAACAAGCTGTTCTATCGTCAAGCTGGGATGGAGAGGAGAGAGAGAGAGGTCATATGTAGATGAGAATTAATTGCTGAAGTAGCAGTGATAGGTTAAAAAAAAGGCGCGATCGTAATACAACACACACGTTCTCCTCATACCTTCCACCATGGTACTTTTCCAAGGACTCCAGAAAGTCGGCGTACACTCGTGGGTTGCTGGTTTCATAAGCCTTCTTCACAGATCCCACATAGTCAACGGCAGTTCGGTACATGGGCGACTGCGACGACTTTGAAACTGGCGCTGTTCCTGTTGCCGCGCTCACAAATGCCGCCGTGCTGTCATCCTGCATTGGCACACTATTTTAGGTCAAGTTGAGGAGTAGGAGGGAGGTCAGCATGTTCGAATGGGTTTCGTTACATCTTAGGATGCCATCGATTGTAAGCGCGTACTCGCTGGCCTGTGAACTCTGGCCCAGAGACACCAGGAGCTCGGCAACAGCCATGCGCGACTCGGGCTGCTGCAACTGCTGGGTGGCGTCCATCATGTGGACATCCGTGCTCTCAGCAATCTCGGTCGAGCCATTCAAAGCAAGGTGGATGTTGTTGATTGTATTGGTAGTGTTCAGAGGAGCGACCGACAGTGAGTGGGCGAAGGATGCTGAGGAGTTCGAGTCATCCTCTGTCGTATCCCGAGGTGCCTGCATCGATGTTGAAGTTTTCCTTGAAGATGTGTGTTTGCAGTTGGTTTGAGTGAATAAGCTCTCCTTGTGTCCTTTACTGGATGACTTGGACACAAAGCAATATGTGGCGAGTGGGTTTGTTTCGTCAGTTGTTCAGATGTTGGCTTCTATCACGATGGAACGAAAAAAAAAAAGCAAAAATCCGAGAACAGAGCAAAGGCGTGAGTATTTCTGTTCACAGGCTGCTCTCAACAGGGCGAACATACGCGTTATTTCGCATTGTCTCTGATGCTTAGTCGCCAGTTACTCCGTTGTGCCTTTTGCCCATCTTGGCACTCACAATGCAAACTTGTGCATGTCGGAATGTATTGACCTGCATGCATAGAAAAAGCCAACGACTTGTAATAGAATCAAGTAATATACCTTGCAATTATTCCCGCACGTTTTTTGTTTTTCTTTTTTCTTAATCACGAAGCTCAGGATCGGCACACTATGCTGTTTGCTTTGACAGGCGGCAAATGGCAAGTGGCAGGTTGAAGTTGGAGCCAGTAAGGGATATTGACAAACACTTGGCCGGCGTGTGTGTTGAAGGAGGGTGCTAATTGTTCAGGCAACGAGCGGGGGGTGTGTGTTCTGTGCGGAAATGAATTCACAGGAAATGAAAAATAGAAAAATTTGTTGACCAAGTCGTTCGTCCTCTGCTCAGTGGCCATGGTCCATCGACACCCCTTAATTCATTTCTCTCACTCTCGCACCTTTCTATTCTGCGTGCATTGAGATGGGAAACAGCCAAGAGAGTGACGAGACATCAATTTCAACCTTTTTCATTCATTGACAACCGAACCCTTCCTCACAACCAGCAACCCACCTCTTCTCGCTTTCGGCAAACACTCAGGCTGCAGCTCATCTCATCAGCAACTCGACTTCGACCCACCAAACAAAAAACACCATCCAGTCATGCCTGTAAGTGACGTGACCGTTGCACTTTTTCGTGTTCCTGAAATAGTCCGCATGCATCAATTGGCCAAGGAGAAGCAACAGGAGTCCAGAACAGAACTGTCAGGAATGGAGCATCTAGCATGCCAAGGATGGGACAGGTCGTCTTTGAATGCTTTTTGCGTACTGCAACTGCATAAATTCACACACTTGTGGGGGCGCATCAACACCCACGCTGGACTATTGTGGGAAAAGGATATTAACGTCATCAAGAATTATATATTTCTTTGCTGTGGTTTATTGAATAGGCATATCACTCTGCCTTCAACGAAGTAACAGACCTCCGCGCAGCAGGAGGCATGGCTATCTTGCCCATCAAGACCCGTGTCCGTGGACCAGCACCCATCGGTACTATACTCAAACAGCATGGACGTGAGGAGTGCCAGCCTTTTCTTCTGTCAACGTTTTCTAACCCCTTTGCCTCCCCTGTTATATCGATTTCCCCAACCCATTCATTTTGCTCCAGCCGATGCAAACGAGGAGGATATCATTGACGAGGCCTTGAACCTGTTCCGCGCCAACGTCCTTTTCCGCAACTTTGAGATCAAGGGCGACGCCGATCGTCTCTTGATCTACCTGATCCTTTATATCACAGAGTGCCTCAACAAGCTGACTAAGAATCCTTCCTTAAGAGAGGCCGAAAAGATTCTCGGCACCCTCGCTCTCAGCAACTTTTCCATCCCCGGTGACGCCACCTTCCCCCTCAATGCCCTCTACCACGCCCCCGCCAACAAGATGGATGCAGGTAAAAAAAAACCCACAGCGAGGATCTACGGGTTTCGTCATGACAGGACCTTGACGTTTTTTTTCCTCCTCCAAACTAACCATATCGATCATCTGCCAATCATAGATCTTTTGAAGCAATACTTGTCGCAGGTGCGCCAGGAGATGGCTATTCGTCTGCCAAACCGCATCTACGAGGACGACAAGCCCGGCAAGTGGTGGATGTGCTTCCACAAGAGAAAGTTCATGAACAAGTCCTTGTAAAACAAAAAAGTATCTTGTGGTAGCTTTGCAATAGTTTTTTATCCGACCATGTTTTCTTGTTGGACCAAGTAGAGAGTAAAAAAAAAAAGATACATCCTTCTGGGAACAAACTAAAACGGTACACGCGACAGCACACAAAACGTCAGTGGCTAATGTTTCCAATCGATATTGAGCAGTGTTCTGGTTGTTTATTTAGTGTTCCATAGGGCCTCTCCTTCATACATCTCCTGTTGTGGTTGTAGTTGCGTTTCGTGGTTTCTTCATATGTTGACGTATTCATCCATGGCCAAATCATTATGGTTGCCTCATTTTTTCCGCTTCGGCCATCATAATTCACTCTATGCTCGCTCCTTGCCTTTGGCCGATCGAACAGCCTCCACTTCCTCGGGCTCATCCTCCAAGTCGTCCAAATCTGCCAACGCTTCTGGTTGAACAATTGAAACCTCCTCCCAAGTGCCATCTATTCAAACATGAATACAAGAAACGATCGCGTTAGTCTCATCAACAATATATAACGAAACGAGCTGGTTGAAAGTGCATACCACGAGTCTTGAGGGTCATGGCGATGACCTGCTGGTCGACCAGTCCCGAAGCCTGCAAGGTCTTGCTATCGACCAAGGGTGTGTACTGCCCTCCTGCGGGTGATGACGCTGATCCTGGGGATGATTTAGCAGGCAGGACTGAGAGCTGGATGTCGGCAGGCGCAGACACGGCGGCGGCAACAGGGTCAGGGTTCTTGGTGGAAGCGAGGGCCTTGACGATCTTGTGCTTCAGATCCAGGACCTTCTCGCTGTTGGGGTTGGCCGAGTTGATGAAAATTGTCTGTGTGTGGCGTTTGACACGGTAGTATTGTGAGGTGGTAGCCTAAGGAAGCAATGAATGCGTTGAAGAACGAAAGTGAGTTTCGATGATTAGTTTGTCCTCTCTCCTTTGTCCGTGATAATGCAGTTGACGCTATTTCTCAGAATGTTCTTGGTCACAGTCGCATTTGTCGATGGTGGTATTTACCATTGTCCTTCGCTGTGTGGTGATGGTTATAATTCAATATTTGAATAGAAAGACAAGCAAAAATAACAGCAAAAATATGGTTGCCCCTCATTCCAGCGGCGATCACGTTTCGCCCAAAAATGGTGGCGCAAAATGCCCAATTTTTCTTTTTTGGAGATGGCATCAAAATGAAGACGCCTGGTTAACCTTTGCATCAATGATGATGAACCTCGTCTCCAGTTATATTTCACAAACATCATGTCGTTCCTCACCACCCCAGATACTCTTACTTATTTGGCACTACAAAACATAACGAGTTGGCTTCATCGAAATGCAATTGATATCCTTTGGTGCTGCAGCCACAATTCTGGCCTGTTTCGTGTACCATCACGCCAACAGTTCACTGCGCGTGTTCTGTGAGCCCGAAATACCAGCATTTTTCAAACGAGAGGAGAATGAGTGGGTCCAGAGTAAAGAGGAACGAGATTTTCGAAGGGTATAAAAAGATTTGAAATTCGATGTTCCTCAACCGAGAACGACTGAATGGTTGATCTCAATCGTCAACTTGGCCGAGTGGTTAAGGCGTATGCCTGCTATTTCAGCAGAAGAAAGTGTATTCCATCTGGAGCGCAGGTTCGAACCCTGCAGTTGACGCGATTCTTTTTTTGTTTTATTTTTGTTTGGCTCCTTCAGAAAGTGCTAGAAGGTTTTGATTGGCATCATGGTGCTGCGGCAGTTGAAAAAAAGGGAGTCACTGGCTCAACGTCCTGGATTCAGTTTTGGTGTGTCTCCATGGTGGGTTTTTTTGTTGTGGCAACAGAGGAAAGGCGTACGAGAGTGTACTTTTTTAATTTAATCCGCAAGGATCGTGAGGGAGAGTGTAGTGTTCCCCAAAGATCTGATTTGATCCGATCCAGTTACGATCCATGGCGACATCCATGTCGAGTGTGGGGTCAGATTCAGCTTATAGGAGACTTCAGCAGGTGCTGCAAAGGGAACTCGAACAAAGTGCCATGGACAATATTCGGCTTGGATTCTTCAACAAACTCCCAAAGCTCCCTTTGGCCTGCTCACGGTCCTGTCACAGTATTGGGACCTGTCAATACACAGTTCTATATATTCCCTCCAATCGAGGCCATTGCATTGCTCGATTATCCACCTCTTCTCTGGCTTGCCAATGCGATGATTCACAGATCGAATTCTAACGCTTTTAGATTCTCCAGAGTCCCGAGCTGGCCTGGAAGGACTTCTGTAGTCATGGCTGGCAGTGTCCCGGTTTCAAGCAGACTCTGCGCTTGCTTCTAGCAGGGCTGTTCGTCAAGAGCTCAACTTTCGGCCTCCTCAGCAGCCCTTGGCGCTGTGTCTGTTGACAATTGGTGTCGCTGTACGAGGATGTTGTATCGTTAATCCTCCGATTCAGACAGCAACTCAACTCTTGCGTTGCTCCGATGTAACTTACTTGTTGAACGGCGAGGACCTATATGTGTCGCCTGTATTGGTTCTTGCAAGGGCAAGTCAATATATTCCCACTGTCTGATCGTAGAACGGGACGAGGTGGGAGTCGTCCACAATTGCCACACAGGGAGCGAATGCTTGGTTACAAGCCTTGGAGATCTCAAAACAGGGGCAATTGTTGAGTGACGACGGTCTCGCCGTATGGAGGGATATCTCTGTGTCCCTGTAGGCAACATGAGGATAAGATGCTTTATGCCAGCGGTTGACTTTGGTAGTTGGGGTGTGTAGAAAATGGTCTAAGCAAAGAAATGAGGTCGAATACAAGCACGAAAGAAAAGCCAAATAAAGTTCCTGAAATCATACGCATAATAACAAACGAGTGCATGCATCGCATTTGACGTAGTCTCGCACAAATAAGAAACAGGAGCAGGGCGTGGCGATATCTACACACCAGGAGGATCGCCGTGAGCGCAGGGTCGAAAACAAAACAAGTCAACAAGTTGGATCCCGAGAGGTAGCATCAAGTCTGATTTCGAGCTGTTTATTTCGGAGAAAAGCACAACTGTTTCCCAAGAAAGACGAATATAATTTCGATGAGGATCTAATAGCCAACGACAGAATGAAGAATTGAAACGATACTAGGTTAGCAATCGTTGGGCCTGTCGTTTCTTCCAAGGTGTTGCCCAAAGTAGCGGCTTGGGCGTATAAAAAAATCAGGAAAACGAAGTGTGTCCACATGTATGTTCGGACAATGTAGATAAGTTTTAAAGCATCATTTTTTTTTCTATTGGATGTCGCCGCGCGTGATGTCATAGTAACAAGCAACCAAGTTGCGTAAAGTATCCAAAGAGAGGATTGTTCAACTTACAATTTACTTCTTCTTGGAGACACCGACGACGCGACCGCGACGACCAGTGGTCTTGGTGTGCTGACCACGGACACGGACGCCCCAGTAGTGACGGAGACCACGATGAGCACGGATCTTCTTGAGACGCTCCAAGTCCTCACGCATCTGGTTGTCAAGACCGTTAGCCAAGAGCTGGGTGTACTTGCCATCGACGAAGTTCTTCTGTCTGTTGAGGAACCACTGGGGAACCTTGTACTGGGTGGGGTTCTGCATGATGGTAACGAGACGCTCGAGCTCTTCGTTGGTAAGCTCACCAGCTCTATTTGAGATGAATCAATTATACGGAACTATTGTTAATATTGCTGACAAAAGGTGACTCCTCGGATGTGGCGATAGTGGTTCCTGGTAGTCATAGAAGCATCCAAGTGATAGAGTTGTCCGGTGTTCTGTTCAATTTCCTTCGGACATAGTTGTCGAGCAATTTGTTCCTTAGTTGGTCCACGGTTCTTCCTGCTGACTGGGTTGATGTACTGTAGGGAAAGTGACTGAGCTGACTGCGGCAGATTCGGTCTTTCGGAATCAATAGTTAACGAATGAGCCGCAGAATACAGAAAAAGATGCAGGGTTCCCCATGGACGACCAACTACTACTTCTCCCGCCCAAAGACGTCGGCTTCCACCTGCTCTGCTTCGAATCCCGAGATTGTTGAGCTGTTCTGTTGCGTTTCCTTCGTGGCAAGTCCTGGATATGACAGACGCACCTCTTCTTCAAGTCGATATCAGCCTTCTTGCAGACCAAGTTGGCATAACGACGACCAACACCCTTGATGTTGGTCTATTGAAGATGTAATACAGAGCACAGAAAGTGTGGTTAGGTGTCAATTTCTTATACTAAAAGCAGCTTTCGTATATGGACAGCTAAAGATGATGGGTTCTCTTACCATGGCGAACATGATCTTGGTCTTGCCCTCCACGTTCGTGTTAAGAACACGAAGAATGTGCTGGAACTGGCCTTTCTCAGGGACAAGGAGAGACTGTGATAGTGGTCGAGTAATAGAGATTGGATTCCATGGTTAACGATCTGTTGGATTTGATGTTGATTTCTCCCTGAAGTTATATTTTTCTAAGTCCGTGGGTCCCGAAAAACAAAAGATGTTGGGTTCGCCAGCTATGGTGATGATGTCTGGTTTTTTGCATTGACGATGCCGATCATGGTGCTTCACATGCTATTCTGTCTTCTTTGATGTCTGCGTCAACTACAACGGATATCGATGGATCGATCGATGGCAATTGCTTCTGAATGGATGTATATGCTCCCTCCGAATTTGTGTTTGCGCACCATTTTGAAAAATCGAAAAAGGTCGTTTCAACAGTTGGAGCACCGCATATTTTGTAGGGCATTGTGTCACGTGCAAATTGAGCTTTTACCAAGTTGAGCTTTCAACCTGTGGCTATAGCCTCGCAGATGTTGGTACAACTTTATAGTAACCATTGCTACTTGGAGCGACGCTGACAAGTACATCTATGAGTGCAGGTAGTATGAACCGTAACATTCACTATGGTTCACGGACTTATTGTGGTCACCTTGTCCTTGGTGGACTTAGCTGTTTTTTCCGCTCCCGTTCTTTGCACGTCACATGAGAAAATTTTTAGTTTAATAGCAGGCCCGCAGCGGACTCTTGCTTCCCTCTTTTTCTCACTTTTTAAAAATGTAATGTCGGGTTACGATTTTCGGGATCAGCAAAATCAACACCAGACAAGTGGGAGGCACAAGGACAGGAAGGATGGAGGAGAAAGAGTGATCCAAACCACTTGGCAACACCATCAGTGACGGACCTTTGATTCCATGGAGGAGGATTGGCATCATCGAACCAGAGATCAATTTATATTTGGGATTCAAGCAGCAACTTCGTCAACATTCAACATCACTAAGGCTTGATTTTTCACCATCATGTGAGAGAAATCCATCATCGAATTTCTCAATCCGCCGACAACTCTGGATGATCAGCCGCCTCTCAAGGATCGTTTCCAGTGGCATCAGAACCCACCATCTCACATCCTAGTTCATCTTCATCCTATACTACAGGGTTTCTTTGAGCAGTCAGAAACGCTTGGCCGCCGCCGTCTTGAAGTGCGGACAGCGCAAGATTTGGTTGGATCCCAACGAGGTCACCGAGATTGCCAACGCCAACTCTCGTAAGTCATCTAGCAGCAAAGATGACTCTGTTTCAGGAGATCAGGATCAGGATCAACTTCAAGAGATTCAGACATTCATGAGGTTGCCATGATGAAGCCCTGCAGGATTTTTTTCTTGCTGTCCCAGATACATACCGACCAAGGACAACGTGTCTCGTCGACTGCCTTAGAGTCAATTATTCGCCAGCATCACCACCATCCTTTCGTCGAGCCAGCACCCTACCTGGCCATTGTAGTGGACTCGTACTATCTACACGCATTATATCAACTCTCAACAACTTACTGTCGACAAGTCCTGGAATATTGGTCCCTTATGGCCAATTTTGTTCGAGCATACGAAGAGCACAAGAATTAACATTAGGAGTATTATCTTTCGCAACCTTCTAGGCCAGAACATCCGCAAGCTCGTCAAGGATGGTCTCATCATCAAGAAGCCCCAGACCATGCACTCGCTTTTCCGCCACCGCGAGAAGCTCGCTGCCAAGCGTGCCGGTCGTCACTCCGGCACTGGTAAGCGCCAGGGTACCGCTGAGGCCCGTATGCCCACCACCGTCATCTGGATGCGCCGCCAGCGTGTCCTTCGCCGTCTCCTCCGCAAGTACCGCGAGACCGGCAAGATCGACAAGCACTTGTACCACGTCCTGTACATGAAGGCCAAGGGTAACGTCTTCAAGAACAAGCGTGTCTTGATGGAGTACATCCACAAGGCCAAGGCCGAGAAGCTCCGCGCCAAGGTCATTGCTGACCAGGCCGAGGCCCACCGCAACAAGACCAAGGCTGCCCGCACCCGCCGCAACGAGCGTGTCGCTGAGAAGCGCGCTGCCTATGCCGGTGTTGAGGCCACCTCCGACAAGACCAAGAAGTAAATTTGTTGGGTTTTTTTTTGGGAATTCAATAAAAAGAAAAAAACGACGTCTTTTACATCTGGTGCCTCACGATGGCGAACAGGGATGTTTTTGTGGGAGTGGATGATGTATTATATGCCGACTAATATTTTGCGTTTAATGGTATCCAGCGAGTCGTTCATGTCGACCGCCTGCAGGCTGAAAGCCCACTGTAGTGAGTACTTTGTCCTTGAGATCTATTATTGAGAATGGCAACGAAGTCAGGACTCGTTTCGTGTTCCTCCAAGTTATTTGAGGAAGATTACACTCCAAGACACATACCTTTCCATCTCGTGCCCTTGTTGCCGGACACAAGTTCCTTGATGACCCAGAGAGGCACACCAGCAAGGACAATGACCATTGACAGAAATGATTCGAGCGGTGCTCGGACAAAGGGCATCAAGAAAAGGAAGAGACCCAAGAAGGTAAACAGGATAGGGACAATGGTCCATACCTTGAAAGGCCGCTTCAAGTTAGGCTCGTGGTATCTCAAATAGAGAAGGCCCAAGATACTGGCCAGGTAACTACGCAAATATATCACAAATAATACAGTTAATATATTTGTCGATTCAAAGAGCTGGAAGCACAACTGTGATCAAGTCACTTACAAGAGCCAAGCGGCAACACTGAAAAAGTTGACAAGGGTCGAGAATGTGCCTCCCAAGATCATGATGGTTGTCATCACTGCCTGAAGTCCTAAGGCAGCAATGGGCGTTTTCCGTTTCTCATTCACTTTGCCAAAGATCTTGGGCAGGTGGCCCTCTCTCGCCGATGTGTAAATCACACGAGCGCCAGTGAAGATGGATCCGTTGGCTGCACCAAAGCAAGAGCAGGCGACACAGATAGCAAACAGAACACCTCCTGTATTTCCAAACATCTGCTTGCCAAAGTCCTAGATGGTCCAGCGCAGGCAAGGTTAGTAGTAGCACATGATACTATGATACTCAAGTGGATCGACACGCGCAATGGACTTACAATGGCAACAGTGTTTGTGTTCATAATTACCGACTCGGGCAGCACAGCGTAGTAGGCGGTGTTGGCGAGAAGGTAGAATATGATGACGATGGGTACTCCGGCGAAGATCACTCTGGGCAGGTCCTTTGTCGGGTTCTTCATCTCGCTCGAGACGTAGTTCAAGTTGTTCCATCCGTCGTACGCCCACAGTCCCGAATACAGTCCCAGTGCAATGTCACCCAGACTTGGTTGGGTCTCGCCTTCGAACGCATGGTCAAAGTTGTGACTCGACAATGACTGCTGCGCCAGGACAACGATGCCAGTGATGCCAATGACCAGCAGAGTCACCACTTTGATAAATGTAAAAACGTCCTGGATTCTGGTGCCCACAGTGACACTGATCGAGTTAAGTCCAGAGAGTACAAGCACACAGGCGATGGCGATCAGCTTATTGGACCAGTGCCTCATGGGCTGTGTTGGATCCCATGCAGACTGGGCAATGATATTGACTACATATTCCGCGAACACGACCTAGCAGATGAGGAACGAGTCGAGATAAGTATCATATCCTCCCGTTCGTGATTGCGGACTCTTTGCGGATGAACTTTTAGTCGCCTCCAAAGTCGAATCTTGTAATATATAAGGTTGAAATCGCACCCTGTCCTGCTCGCACCCAGTCATGCAAGAATGGTTTGAGGTGGGTTGGGTTGCGTCTCCTTTTTCGTCCGTTACTTTCCCAGATCCTGTAGGTAATAACACAAAGACAGCGAAAGGTTACATCCATGCAGCCCCATCCCACTTCCTCCCCTTGAAAGATAAAGGTCGTTTTGGTCCCTGACTTGCTAATTGTCTTCTCTGCTTTTGCACCGGGAAAACTGTCACCTACACAAATAATGGCGTTTCCTGCTGGCTATTGTGTCAGAACAGTTGGGATAAACGTAACCCATACACAAAGAAAAGGTGAAAATGTTAGAAGGTTATTTCTGACAACAAGCAACCCAAAAAAAAAAAGAAAACAATTCGAACCATTTGGAGTAACCCGTGCGCAACATCTTATGTTTATGAGTATGTCATACCTTGAGAAGAGCGATCGAGCTCCAGCTGAACAAGAAGGCCGGTAAGCTGCCAAAGGCGTGGTTTAGGTACGCATATTCTCCTCCTCCAGAGCTGGGCATGGCGCTTCCCAGTTCTGCGTAGCACAGTGCTCCTGCAAAAGCAAGCAGGCCAGAGACGAACCAGATAATCAGCGAGACGCCCACGGATTTGGAGTAGGCAAAGACGGGTCCGGGTGAAGCAAAGATGCCAGAGCCAATGATGACACCAACCACCAGTGTGAGTCCGTTGCTGAAGGTGACGTTCTTTTGCAGGTCCCCCCGTCGGGGATCGATCTGTTCTGAGGAGGATAGGGGGATGATATGGACGTCGATGGTGTCCGAGTCATCGTCCTGGCTGGAATTGGGTGAGGTCAGATGATGGTCCTGGAGGCTGGGATGCAGGAACTGCTGCTGCTGTGAGTGTTTGAGGAGAGACTCTTTGCCATCGCGGTCAGTCAGTGCGTATTGCTCGTCCATTTCATTGAGGTCCTCGTCCTCTCCGTCGGATGAGTCGAGGGGATCTATTTCGTAAGGATGGTGCGGTGCATGGCTGAGACGCTCCAGTTCCAGCGAATCGTCGCGATTGAATGGGTCCTTGTCCATCAGATGGATGTTATGGATGAATGGATGGGGATGAGGGCTTCACGGGCTGCCAGAGAAAGAGAGATGCTTGAGAAGGAGCAAGGTTAGGTTAGGTGATGAAGTTGGGGTGTGTAATGAAATGATGAATGAAAGATGAGAATTGGGCGAAACCTTTTTTTTGTTGGTCTGACCAAAAGTGGTCACCAAGTGCTGGCACAACTGATCTGCTCAGTGATCACATGAGGCCGTTCCCAAACAAACTAAATTGTCATTGCGGGAGCAGAAATGAAGACCAGGGAGGACAAAATAGAGTGATAGAAATGCTGTTTTGAATTGAATTTGCTTTAATGAACAAGGTGCTGACTTGATTGAATACAGAAGCGGACAGTGGATGGTAAACAAAGTGGATATGTGCGACCCGTATTTAACGGTTCTTGGTCTGGCGGTAAGAGAAGCGTTTCCTGGTAGGGGCAAACTCGCCGAGCTTGTGGCCAACCATCTCGTCGGTCACGGTGAGAGGGGTGTAGTCCTTGCCGTTGTGGATCTGGAACTTGAGGCCAACGAAGGAAGGGATGATGGTGCAGGCACGGGCATTAGTGCGGACGGGGATGTTGCTGGTCAAGGCCTGCTTGAGACCAGGCAGGGCCACGAAGAAGGGGCCTTTCCATGCAGAGCGAGGCATCTTTGTGAGTATGTATGTATATGTATGTGAGGATTGGAGGAAGTGTGGTGTGTGCGTGACTAATGCCAGGGATGATTGAGTAATGGACGACTAATCAACAAAAATGTGGATGGAACAACTTCGTTTGGCTCCGAGATTCAAATGATTCAATGGCAACAGCTGTCCATCCTCCGCAACAAATCCCTGCGATTTGTTTACTCGCTCTCTTCCTCTGTCGAACTGTGCCTTGAACCTTTTGATCTGCTCCTCAGCCACCGCATAATATGCACCTCAGAACGTGAAGAATGTGACTGCGCATTGGCCTCTCTTCAAGCTTAAAAATCTAACAGGGGCTGCTCGAAGCATTCCTTCATCATCTTTCTCACACTCATCTCGACATCACTCCCTTCATCACGCAATACAATGTCTCCTTCCAAGTCTGTTATCCTTGTCACCGGAGGTTCTGGTCTCGTTGGAAAGGCCATCCAGTGGGTCGTTGAGAACGACTCCAAGTACGGCCATCGTGAGGGCGAGGAGTGGGTCTACCTCACCTCCAAGGACGGCAACTTGATGTAAGTACTTGATACTCTAGGGCCTTCTTTTGATGCCATCGTCATCTCTATTCCCCTGTATATATTGCTCGCAAGTCTTGTAAGTGATACTCACTACTTCAACTATCAAACATCAAAAATTATAGTGACCCCGTCCAGACCAAGGCCATCTTCGAGAAGTACAGACCTACCCATGTTATCCACTTGGCTGCCAAGGTCGGAGGTCTCTTCGGCAACATGGCTGCCAACCTCGACTACTTCCGTGACAACCTTCTGATCAACGATAATGTCCTCCACAACGCCAAGGAGTTTGGTGTATGTATTAATCGTGTCTACTTTAAGGATGGCACCATTGTGTCAACATGTTTGTGGGAGAAATACTCATGCAGCGTTGTGAAAAAAAAAAAAAAAAAAAAAAAAAAAAAAAAAAAAACGTATGAAAATTTTAGGTCAAGAAGGTCGTCTCTTGCTTGTCGACCTGCATTTTCCCCGACAAGACCTCCTACCCCATTGATGAGACCATGGTCCACCAGGGTCCTCCCCACGACTCCAACTACGGTTACTCCCACTCTAAGCGCATGGTTGATGTCATGAACCGGTACGTTGAAAAAGAAGATCAGTTTTGTTCAATTAGATCGACTATCTATTGCCGTAATCTTACTACGAACTTGTGAGCTGCTCTGTACCTTTATTCTAAAATTATTACTTTTCATTCTGGATCCCCAATAGTGCCTACAACCAGCAGTTCGGATGCAACTTCACCTCGGTCATCCCCACCAACGTCTTTGGTCCTCACGACAACTTCCACTTGGTCAACTCCCACGTCATCCCTGGTCTGATCCACAAGTGCTACTTGGCCCAGCAGAACGGCACTCCCTTCGTCATGGCCGGTACTGGCCGTCCCCTCCGCCAGTTCATCTACTCGCGTGATTTGGCCAAGCTCTTCATCTGGACCCTCCGCGAGTACCAGGAGATCACCCCCCTCATTCTCTCCGGTACTTGTTTATCTGATGCATTTTTTTTTTTTTTTTTTTTTATGTTTGATGTCTTGTTCTCTAAGCCCATCGTACTGACGGTAATTTATCTCATCTTTTTGAAAATTAGTCCCTGAGGAGGAGGAGGTCTCGATCAAGCAGGTTGGTGACTCAATTGTCAACGCCATGGGTTACACTGGTGACTACCGCTTCGATACCACCAAGGCTGACGGTCAGTACAAGAAGACTGCCTCGAACAAGAAGTTGATGAGCCTCAACCCCGACTTCCAGTTCACTCCCTTCGACGTTGCCCTCAGCGAGACCGTCGAGTGGTTCAAGGAGAACGTTGACACCATCCGCAAGTAAATTGCTTTCTCTATTTTTTTTGTCAAAGTGGACAACCTCCATGTACAGTACCCAAATAAAAAACTACAACAAATATAACGACTTTGTTGAGGCCCAGGACGATCAGATCCAATTCAGGCGGGGTTCAGATGGGCTAAAATAAGAATTTGTTTATGAGATATGAGCGGGCTCCAAGCGTGGCTAATTGCTAAATAAAGACATCTATTGGTCTTCACATATGCAGGGTTCGACTGGATCTCATTCAAACAGGATGGTCGACAAGTGCGGTGCTGTAGCAGTCAGTCACAACCAAACACACCGCGCCAAAAAGACGGTGAGGTGCACATCAGAAAAGGCTGCAAAATATATGAAAGGTGCAATTTTGTCATTGGATCGCCTTGGGGACTATGTAGACACAGAGAGAATATGACTGTGTGAGCTAAGTATGCGGCGAGCTTCCTCCAAGTCTAGCTTCGTGTCCTCCAACATGTTTTGAGCCTCCTCGAGCTCCAGGCTCGCGTTAGTGATATCTGTCATTCCGCGTTCCAAGGCACCCTTGTGGTTCAAGGATGATTGAACAAGTCCTTTTCAATCCCTCTCTGCAATGCTGTGGATCGCTTGTTAGACATCTGATCCAGTCGCTCGAAAGTGGTGTATCGGCCTGAGGATCCTGTGGAGTATCAGTCGCGCCTGCTGAAGTCGTTCGAGCATCCTTTCATCGCGTCCACACTAGGTCTCTGACAACTCCAGCCTCACTCGGCAGTGCTCCCGTTGAACCTCTGATTTCTCCGACGCCTTTTTCGCCATAGCGCGCTCCGACTCCCAGTGTATCTTCGCCAACCTGCTCTCTAGTGATGAAATCTCCCACAGGACCGACTTTGCACCCGATTCGACCAGTTTTGCTGCAGGTTTTGTTTCCTGCTGTCGATGAGTCTCTTCTGCTCCCGCACTGCAAGCCGTATTCGTTTGATGTCCTGGGCGCATTCCTCCGAAGCCGCCACAGATCACGGGTTGGTGGATTGGTGGTCGCCTCTGCCCTTGAAGTGTCCTCGGCTGTATCCACCATAGTGCGACTGCTCGTTGATACCCGATTGAAAGTAGTCTTGTTGATCTCCATGTCAGATTCCGATGATGCTCTTGGCAGGATCTGACCACTCTGTCTTGGATCACGCTTCGCGAACACTCCTTGTTCCTGGGGTCAGTAGCGATAGTTGCGGCTGCTGTCCAGACGTCCCACATTTGCTGGGTCTTTCCCAGCCAGACCTGCGAGGCAACCGTGCTAGGACTTCACCTCCTGGGGGAACTCTCGGTGGAACCTTTCATCTATGACGAGCAGAACTATAGACTTGTCATAGAGGAAGATATCGGTTATCGGAGTGCCGGATATTAAGGTTCAACAACGCACCATACCGCAGGACGGGCTAGTAAGTGAGCAACAAAGATTTCTTGTGGACTGGTGAGTAGACTTGGATCTCGCCCAAGTTTTTGGATGGCGAGGTTTTGTAACGCCATGTGAGTTTGTGGGAATGGATATGGGGCTGCAGCCATGGCGGTTAGCAGGGGTGGACGCCTGGTTGTTGGTTGTGTGTGGCGTGGTAGGGCTTTGAGTGATGAAGATGATGGTTATGATGAGGATGATCTTGGGGAACACCTCCATCTGGAGCTGCTGAGGCCTCGGAAGTGGTTGCATGGGTTTCTTTGGTAGTGGTAAGGACAGGATGTAAAGTAGTGGGGCGACGTGGAGAAAAAGAATTATTAAGCAAAAGAACCAAAGGAAATAAATGTAGAAGCGAAATGTAGAAGCGGAATATCTCCTAGGCTGACTAGCGAGTAAAAGAGACTAACGATCAGCGCCGGCATTGGTTTTATTTTCCCCTGTTGGATGCTTGATCAAGCGAAACGATTCTCTTAACACGTGTAGTGATCTAGCAAATAAACGAGGAAACTGTGTCTTATGGTATTAGATAGTACGTTGGTTGAAGTCTTGGCGGGCAATGGCGATACATGCTCACTTAGACAACTTTCTGTGTTCTGGCGCAAAAGTTTTTCCTGGGATGATAATCTTGCGCAACTATGTTCGACGTGACGATGGCGTGTACTTCCGGGGGCATCCTCTTGCGAGCTGTTACAAGTTCACAGGTACGAGATCTTTAAGCTAAAGCCAGGATCTACAGTAAACGCCGAGAATTTGATCCATAATGGCCCTATCCTCCGCCGTGTGTAAAAAACACGTTTTTTGGTGTCCTACGGTAGTTCAACAACTTGTTAAACAAACCCAGCTCTGCCGACAATTTAAGATTCGACTGTGATGCGTTTCGTGAGAGAATTGGCGTGATTTTGAGCAAAAGGATTGGCCCGTCAAAAAGAGAGCGGAGAACTAACGCGATCGAGATAGGAACGGAAAAGCGGTCGATGCACCAAACATGTGGCGATGCCTTCACTCTCTTCACTTGTATTTCAAATGATGTAGTGTTTACTCGCTTGAAAAAATGACAAATGCCAAACAACCGACTGATTGGACTAGGTCTTTTTTTGTTGTTGTTCGGGCAACACAGTTCGGCAACATGGTCCGAGACGGACTTTAGTGTGTTCCTTCCCCGACTCGATTGAACAAGTCCTTCTTGCAAGAGCTTGTTTGTTGTGTTCTAGGGCAAGCTCTCCGTATCTTTTCTTTTGTCTTCTTCTCTTGCAATGGTGCCATGTGTAACACGGGATTTCATCCGTTACTCCGAGTACTATACGCTGACTGCCGTCAGCTACCCATGGCTTTTAATCCCGATGCAGAGATGACAATTCCCACACAGTAGCTTCGGCATCATGATGCACAATTGAGTAGAAATGGAACAGGCAATTATACGGTAAAGAAATAAGGTTGGATGGGCACACGCTTCTTGCATCCTCGCAGTCTGGCCAGTTACAATCCAGCTGGACTGAACCCTTTCCAGTTTGGGGAAAATGCAGGACATGACACAAAACAACATTAACAACAACATCAACACAAACACTCAGGCACATCAAACGCACCCAAGGAAACAATTAAGTTCATCCGGACGTCTTCCCTGGGATATCAAAATCTTTTCTTGTGGACCACTCCTTTCCTCTCTTCTCTCGCCTCGCTTTCCTTTTCCTAAACAGCCAGATTCGCTCTCTTCCTCTTTTCCGCTCTCCCTCCGAGGCTTCTTTATCGAACGTGAATCACCGTGACTCTCTTTTGCCTATTCAATCATCTTTTGTACTCGCATTACTGTGAAGCCATCTCGTGTCCACTTGGAAATGAATTCAGCCCACGTCCACCTTTAGTATAACGGTACAAAATAGCCTTTTTGCTCATTAAGCATGGCACATGGGTCAAGCGTTGTCAGGTTCTCCTCCTGAGGAAAAGAAACAACCATGATTGGTTGTGTTATCACTTTTAACGCGTGCTTACTCGCAAACAAACGCGCCATCGATAGCAAGAACAATAATCCTTTCCCTCTATCCTTGCTCCCCCTTGCTCATCTCTGATAAATTGGCCATAAACAACAATAAACAATCTCATCAAAAAAAACCCACACAGGGGTGCATGGTCGAGAATACTCGCTCATTCCTCTGAGGAAAAGAACGGAAACAACTAATAGAGATACTGGAGATTCAGAAAGGGCAACTCGAGTCCATCTGGATTGCTGCGTATTTCTTTTTCATGCACTCTCGGTGGGCCATTTGCTTCGGTTTGTTTGTGCTCACTTGCTTTGTTTGTGTTTGCATTTTTGTTTATGTTGCTTGCGAAGTTGCTGTGAAATTTGAAATGATGTGATTTGACAGAACGGAGCGCAATAGGACAATTATTTTCTCCCACTATATGGTGTCCCGTTGGGTGTAGTGACCTTGTGCCACCATGGCCTACCCAATTCGGGCGGTTGTTGGGCCATTCGCCTCTCTCTTTTTCTCTTCCTCTTCCCGAGCAGTTCAAAGAAGCAACCACAACTATCGAAAGAGAGTTTTCCTGACGCTCTGTGAGAAAAAACAGAGTATCCGATGGGCACACCATATGCTGCAAAATTTGCAAGCTTGTCTTTACTCTTACGTTGAAATGGACAGATCATGTATCTCCGAGCGAGAGAGGCGCGTGATTGCATAACAGAAAAAAGAGTCGAGCTGTAGTCAGTCGAATGTATGAGTACCTTCTCCCCCCCCCCCGCTTCTCTCACATCCGTCTACTACTTTTTCCTTAATCATGCGAGTCGATTTTCCATCGAGGATATAAAAAGCACCCAATCCCCTTTTTTCCACCTGCTCCTTGTCTCTCTTTCTTTGTGCATCTTGGCTGGCCCCATCCTCAAGACAACAGACCTTTCCCTTCTCCCTCTCTCATCCTCTCCTCTCCTCTCCTCTCTCCTCCTCCTCCTCTCTCCTCACCTGTACATAACTCTCGATCATGACTGCCGTCGAAGCCGAAAAGGCTAGCTTCCCCGAGCAGAAGGATGCCTTCGCCGATGAGAAGAACGTTGAGCTTCACGAAGAAGAAGCCGAGAACTCTCCCATTGAGCCCGTCCGCATCGGTAAACAATTACGGTCTTTTTTTTTTAACTGTAGATCCGACCCATTAGTCGTACACCAGTTTCTAACGTCAACCCGTTTCGAATTCCGTCACAGCTGTCCCCATTACGGATGACACCAGCCTCGTCTCAGTTACTTTCCGTTTCTGGGTCATCTCCACCTTCCTTGGCGCTATTGGTGCCATCATCAAGCAGTACTATGCCTACCGCTCGGCTACGGGCACTTTCTCCATCTTCTTTGTCAACCTGGCCTCCTATTCCATGGGCAAGTTCCTCGCTCGGGTCCTTCCTACACGTTCGATCTCGATCTTTGGCCATAGTTTCTCCCTGAACCCTGGTCCATTCAACATCAAGGAGCATGCTCTGATCGGTATCGCTGTCTCCACCGCCGCTGATTCCGCCTACGCGACCGAGATTCTTTCTGCCACCGATCTGTTCTTGAACGATCGTGTTCCAGCCATAGGTGCACTGCTCCTGATCATCAGCACTCAGTGTGTTGGCTACGGCATGGCAGGTTCCCTCCGCAAGTACCTTGTCTACCCCGCCCAGATGGTCTGGTGGAGCAACCTTGTCCAGGTCATTTTCTACAACGCGATCCACAACACGGACGAGTTCAAGAATAAGCGCATGGTCTACGGTTGGTCCTACATGAAGTACTTCTGGGTTGTGTGCGGTATCATCTTCGTGTACCAACTGCTGCCCCAGTGGCTCGCCCCCGTTCTGCTGTACTTTGACTGGGTCTGCTGGATCAACCCTTTCAACAAGGACTTCTGGGCTATCTTCTCGGCTATCTCAGGTGGCGGTGTCCTTTCCTTGTCCTTTGACTGGAGCACTATCGGAGGCTCCTCCCTCTACTACCCTTTGGCTCCTCAGCTGAACAGTTACCTGGGTATGATCTTGAACTACTGGATCATTCTCCCCATCATGTGGCTCAACAACATCCTTGGCACTAAGACCATTGGACGTCCCTTGAGCTCGAAGCTCTTCTACGATAACGGCACGCGATTCGACATCACTACAGTCTTGAACGATGATCACACCCTCAACGAAGAGCTCTACGAAACCGGCCCTCCAGCCAACATGTCTCCTTTGTATGCCCTCGGATTCATGACATCGTTCATTGCTCTTGCCGGATGTATTTCCCACATTGCCTTCTTCCATGGTCGCGAGATTCTTGACCAATGGAAGCAGGCCTCGGACAAGGATATCAAGCAAGATATCCACACCAAGATGATGAAGGTCTACCCCGAAGTGCCTCAATTGTGGTACGCCGGGTTCTACGTCATCATGGCTGCTCTTTCCATCTTGACTTGTGAGGTTTACCATCTTCAGCTGCCCTGGTGGGGTCTCCTGGTCTCCCTGGCCCTTGGCTGGCTCTTGACCCTGCCCATCGGCACCATGATAGCCATCACAGGTTACGGTCCCGGTTTGAACGTCATTACCGAGTTGGTTTGCGGTTACATGCTCCCAGGGAAGCCCATTGCCAACATGGCCTTCAAGTGCTATGGTTACATGGGTATGTATCTAGTCATATGATGCATCTATCGAACTTTGTGGTTTACTTCCAGCTGTTCATCTCCTTTTATTGCTTTCCTTTTTGAACAAAAATAGCCATGTCCCAAGCTACCTCGCTTCTTTCAGATCTCAAGCTAGGTCACTACATGAAGATTCCCCCTCGCTCCATGTTCATCTCTCAGTTCTGGGGTACTTTGATCGGATCCATCTTCAACTATGCCACCATGACTCTGATCATCGACTCGAATCGCTCCTACCTCGACGGAACGGTGGATGATCCTGCCGGTCTCTGGACTGGTCAGGGCATCCAGATCTTCTGGGGCTCTGGACTCATCTATGGTGCCCTTGGACCCGCCCGCATGTTTGCTCTCGATGGCAAGTACGGCTTTGTCTACCTCGGCTTCCTGATCGGTTTCCTTGTCCCTGCAATCCAGTGGGGCTTGTCCAAGAAGTTCCCAAAGATCTCTTGGTCAAAGTTCAATATTTCGATCTTTGCCAGTGGCATGGGCGCTTTTCCTGCTGGCTACTCGATGGGCATCCTGTCGAGCTTGATTACTGTGCTTGTTTTCCGCTTCTACTTGGCGAAGTACCACGCCAACTGGTGGAAGAAGTACGCGTATATTACCTCTGCTGCTCTGGACACGGGCACGGCCTTCACAGGTCTGCTGATCTTCTTCTTCTTGGGTGGAGGTATCTCGCCCAAGCTCAATGTCGTGGTCCCGTCCTGGTGGTTCAATCACCAGTCGAAAAACCCCGACGCTCCCAACTATCCCTATTACCAGGCCGATCGCTGCGGTGCTGCTGATCCAGATATGTGGACTGGTCTCTAAAAAAGTGGTTTTGTCGTGAGATAATTGAATACCCTCGTAGACTCTAATAAATTGTACATCACGTTCTACCCTCCCTTCCACAAAAAAAAAAAAAAAAAAAAAGAGTTCTGCTTTGGAGGCTGTCCTCACAAGAGAGAAGGCACAAGCATGAAAGAGAAGGCTCAAGTTGCGCTCACAGTTGCCTATGCTTCGAGGCCATGCACTCCTGTCAACCTCGGTGCTTCTTCTATGTGACTCTGAACGCAATTTTTGCTTGCCCTTGTTTTTTTTGAGGCAAACTCATTCATGTGCTCTCGGCGGCTTTCCAAATGTTAGTGGCAACTGAAAAATGTGACAGGCGGTGGCAATCGTGCAAGGAACATGGCTGTTGAGTGATGCACAGTGCAGTGTGTGAAGAGAGGATCTTACATGAAGTTGAAAGCGACACTGGAATGATCCATGACAAAAGAACCACGATTTAAGAGAATGGGGTCGGCAATGAAAGCGTTTGAAATGTAAGTTGTTCGGCGAATGCGTTCAACAATGGAACCAAGTTGGAAGCTGATAACTTTTTTTCAAAAGTTGCAGTTCAACAAGCAGAGATTCTGGCACAGGCTATTTGGATGTAACGTAAATGGAAATGCAAAGTCCAACGGTGACATTTCAGACCGGAAAGCTACATTATGTATTAAAACAATGACAGCGACAAAGCTCAGAGACAAAAACTGTTCAAGAAATCCAGGCAAGCAAAGAAACCCCCGATTTATTCCCAAAGGCGCTTGAGTCGAAGTTTGAGGAAGAGCAGGGTGCACGATCACGCTTCCTCATTTTATTTTGTTGACTCTCACTGGATGGTAAAGAGATGATCTATTCAGTGTGCAGAAACAAAGCTCTCGGCCAGGGCAAGAACAACGCCGACGCCCGAGATCGCAAGCCCCACAGCTACCGGAACGTACTCATACAACGCCTTGCAGCCTTGCCAGATCCCAGAGTAGTGGCTGCCGTACTCCCGAGGTATAGATAGGTACGTGAGCGCAAACTTGAAGACAAAATACGAAAGGCCCGAAGTGGTTTTTGGCGATAAAAAACCTGTCGCTGCATGAGTAGCAGTCGTATTACTCGTCAAGGGTCCTGATCCGTGGTCCCGAGGGTGGGTGTGTTGCGAGCGCGAAATGTCAACGTTGAAGATTTGACTCAGGAGTGTGGGCAGAACAAAGAGTGTGCCATAGTAAACGAGAAAGGGTCTGAGAAAGTTCCTCCAGTTGGTCACCAAAGCCCACCACGAGCTGTACCAATGGTCTCCCGATGCTCCAAATTCGCCAAATGCCGAAGTCACGAAGACAACCGTCTCGAGTAGCAGTGTCAAGAGCACCAGACCTCGGCTTGTCGATCCAATCTGCCGTGTTTCGCACCACATATGCAAAGAGTTAGTCCTCGATAGGTCGTTCGAGCAGCAAAAGAAAAACAAAAGAAACAGAGTTATTCTCGTACATCATGCAATTTGTCTGCAATCTGCGCCAAACCACAGGATCCAGCGCATCCAAAGCGGTGCCATTCTGCCCAAACTTGACTCAAAAATCCTCCGCGCCGATTATGGGCGTGTCCATGGTGGTGCTTGCTGCCATGGTGTTGTTGATGTCTGTGGTTCGATTCTTCATGTGTATGTGAACGATGATGGAGGCCACATGGGCGACCGTGACCCTCATGGTGTCCGTGAAGGGTCTTCTCAAGTTGCGGTGCGAGATCCATGGCTTGGTGCAATTCGTTCTCGATGTGGCTGCTGGAACCATGGACCATATCGTTCAAGCGCGAGATAATCTTTGTGGTTCTATTATCCAAGTCGTTGGTGCGATAGTTAGACATTACTCGGGGAAAAAAAAGACGAGAATAAAGGTGATATCTAAGGTTTGAAAAAATTCACGTTCTTGGTTGCTGCTGTTCTGGCGGTTTTGGTCAACTTGCCATCGATGCCACCATCAGAGTTGTCGCCTTCGTAGACTGATGAAAGGTTGGCCAAGTTCTCTTCGTCGACTGATCGATGGGAAATATGTCCTGACGGCACATCAGCGCTGCCCTCGCGGGTCAAGCCCATCAGCATCGGGTCTGCCGTGCCATGCACATCGATGTAGTTTCTGAACAAGCAAGGTGTGAGAAAGGCGAGAGAAAGGCGAGAGAAAGGCGAGAGAAAGGCGAGCTAAACGAATAAGGCCAATGTCTGAGCTTACTGGATTCTTTCGATTAGATGCTTCTTTTGGCCTTCGTCAGAGAGGCCGAGGCTCAAGGCTATCTCTAAGTGTTTTTTTCGCGTGTAAACTGAAGGTGTTACAAAATGGACTCGAGCACATTTGACAACCGAAAAGGGAGCTATTGGCGCAGGAAACTGGTACCAGATAGCTCAGTCGTCTTTCTTCGTGATAGTGAGAGTAGCGAAGACATTTTGGTAGTGGTGGCGATGAGAGGGCTCTGCAGGATGCTTTTGGTGAAGTGGGAAGTAGTGAATGTGGGGAGGGAGCGGTAGCCGAGCAAGAAAAAAAAATTCATCGACAGTCACAGCGAAATCAACGCACGTGCATTGGGAAAGGTTCGATTTTTTATTCGAGCTTATTTGTTCCCGCTAAGCTCCTTGTTAAGCATCTCCATGACCATGGCACCACAGAGCTGAGAGATAGGGTTATCCTGTACACTGATCGCCTTGGCAACGGGGTTTCCGAACCGTGCACCGCGCTCAAAGTCGACCTGTGCGCCGTCTTTGTCACCCTTGAGCTTCTTGATGATGGCCCGCTGAGTGTATGCTTGCTTCAAAATAGCCGTCTGTCCGTTGCCGTGCTCGATCGCCTTGTCCAAGTCCTTGATTGCTGCCTCGTTGTTGTCTTGGATTCTGTATGCTTGTGCTCTTATAGCGTCGAAGAAAAATGAACAACAAAAGTTAGCGGTTGCGGCTATTGTTGCTCTTCGTGCTTGTGTACTATCTTTAAAACAGAAAGAGGGCGCTCTCTATTACCTGTTGTTATACACAGAGGCATAGGTCGGGCAGAGGTCAATGATCTCTGTGAACTTTGCGATGGCACCGTCGATGTCGTCCTTCTCTGCCAGTAGCACAGCCTCGCCTTCCAAGGCCTTGAGTTTCTTGAGCAGTTCGGGCTCGATCACTATCGTTGTTTGAAGACAAAAAAGAGCAAGGAGGGTTAAACGGGGTGGTCACCATAGAGATGTGTGAGAAGGTCATCAAGGGGGCTTCCTTTACCAGTTGGCTCGCTGCGGAGCATGGTCTCAGTTTCCTTGTCGGGCAACATGGTGCCTTCGGGATTGAAGACCATGTCGAGAATCTTTGCATCTCCAGCACTGATGGGGGCCTTTGTGGTGGTCATTGTGAGAACAGAAGTGTGCGAGTGCGTGTGAATGGAATGGGATAGAGTGGAATGGAGTGTGGGTTGTTGGTGTAGGTGGAGGGTGAAGAATAATGGAGAAAGAAAGAAAAGTTACCCTTCACCTTCACCCCCACACTTTTTCCACTCTCCCACGGACTTCGTCGAGCAAGCCCCTCAATGATACCGCAATTTTTTGTGCAACCAACCAAAATTGGATGACGATGACGCAGTGAACGCATTTCCGTTCTATAGCTCTCGTGCGACTCGCTCCCGCCAGTTTGTCCCACTCAAACTCGCAAACAAAAACAAACAATCTCCTAGGCGTCCCTCAGTCCTTTCTCCCACTCGCGCACATATACCCTCGCACACGGGTGTTCCTTCTCCTTTTGCTCCGCTCATGGTGTTTCCTTTCGCTCTTTCTCTGCACCTCTTGTACCCACAGTACAGTCTCGTCCAAAGGTGCGGAATCAACCCACTGCATGCAGGCCACTTTCTTGTCACGCGCGCTCAGATGTCTGGTCATCTATGTTGCCACTTAAGGCCTCGTCTCCATCCATGGTTATGTCACGACAATGGCGCCCTCAAGAAGATGATTAAAAAATATGTGTTATTACAGGATGCATGCTAGGGGTGCTTGCTAAGTGGCACTGGTTTGGTTAGATGGTCTAGATGGCTCGTTTTGATTTGTTTGCTTGTCTGTCTCTCTCTACTACTACTTTCGCCTTTCTCTTCTGCCCTGGACTCAAATGCCCTTACAGGAACTGGAAAGCAGTGGCAGCCAGGCCAATCATGACAAACATAGCGCCAGAGGCAGCGTGTGAGGCAGCACTGTGGGCAGTCGTGGGGCTCGAGGGCGCGGGCTGGCCACTTGAAGGCGGGGCCGGGGCTGCAGGCTCAGGCGCTGCAGGGTTGTTGATCTTGAACGAATTAGTGTATGACTGCTGGGGCGAGGTGCGAACCACGATCGAGTACTCGCCTGAGACAACAGTGTTGGGGACAGTCATGTCTGCACGAGTGTTGGCCCCAGAGCAATCAAGTGTGCCCAGGGTAGCGACGTAGCGCACAGCGTTTGCGGGGCCGTTGACCAAGTCGACCTTGACAGCTTTGGAGTCGTTGCCCATAGAGGCACAGTTGCCAGTCCAGCCGACAAAGTTTGGCACACCTGTTATCCAGTTGGTGCCGTTGGTAGGGTTGTTGATTTGGAGCATGTCCGCAGAAGCGACAGCCAGCAAGGTAGAAGCGACGGCAGCAATGACGAACTTCATGGTGATGATGTGAGGTATGCACAGAGATGGAAGAAGGAGGGCAAAGAGAACGAGCGAGCGAGAGAGAGAGAGAGAGAGAGAGAGAGAGAGAGAGAGAGAGGTAGAGATAGAGATAGAAAGAGATAGAAAGAGAGGGAGGAAAGGAGGAGGAGTTGAGGTTGTGGGGGAGGAAGGGTATGAGCTGGGAGATTATTGAGGAGGGAGTCGGTGCGAAGAGAGTTGGAGAACAAAGAAGCAGGACTTGCTGAATATTTTATATCCACCACCTTTGGCACCTTTGGCACCTCTGACACCATTGGGTGCAGGATACAGCCGACACATATTTTCTTATTGTTTGGATAGGAAATGGGAATGGGAGGCAAGGAGAAAGAAGGGCGAGGACGCGACAAAAGAGAGAGAGAGAGATGAATATGCCTGGTTAGACAATGGCCAAGGTCTCCTTGACCTACAGATGAGTCTACATACTATGTTGCCCTTTCCTTTCTCTCTTTCTTCTCATCTTTCATCTTTCGTCTCTCTCTTCTTCTCTTCTTCTCTTTGTCGTTCTCTTTCTCCTTTGCGGAGACGCACGGCCTTTGCCTCTTTGTGTGCAAGTGAGCCTCATCTTTTCCTTTTCTCTTATTTTATTCATCTTGACAAGAATATCGAAGAAAGAGAGACGAGAACAGGAGGCCTTTACTCATTCTTCTATTTTTTTTTGGGAGTTGCTTTTCCTTGACAGTGTCACCAAGAAAAGCTGCTTTGGCCAAACCCCCTTGGATGCAGAATGCATGCCTAATTATAATAAATAATTACCTTTCTTACCGACAATGCTGCGTTGTCAATAGCAAAGAATGGAGGGATGGGTCATGGAGGGGCTATTCGTACAAGGTCCCTAACGGGATAGACCCCTTTAGTTTGGCAATGACGAGAGAGAGAGAGAGAGAGATAAAAAAAAAAGGCAACCCGCCTCCGCGATATGGGGCCAAAGAAGGAGACGGACTGATGAGAAGAAAAGAAAAAGGGGGGAGAAAGAAAGGAAGTTAGGACAGAATGGGTGTTCTAGAGAGAGAGAGGCCGGTCATGTTTTGATTCATTCATTGCCCGGCTACTCTGGCTATCTTACTCTGTCAGGTGTGAGTGGGCAAGACTAGTACTGACCAGGACATTCCTTCACATCCAGTGTGTGCGCTTCTTCAAAAGACTAGTTTTGTTTGATCCCTAGTGGTGTGGCGATCGATTGATTTACGACTACATTTGGGGCTCTTGTTTGTCGGTCGGTGAGTCCGTGCTTGCCTGACTCGGCTTTGACTTTGGCCAAATTGCACTGTTGACTTCCTTTTCATTCTCGTGTAGCCCATTCGTATTCTCATCAGCATTTTTGTTTGATTGGATGGCATGAAAGTAATGTCTCCATAGTTGATATCCTGTCCCATCTATCCCCTCATTTCGGCTCTTGTCCCTTATGGCAAGTTGCCATTCCTTGTTATTTCGATGGCCAACTCCTTTTCTTCCTCCTTCTGGTGTTTCCAACAGAACCCATTCGTTGTGTTCGGAATGTTGCCCTTCCACGTTTCTTTTTCGCATCCTGCCAAGATGCGATATGAGGTAGCCTAAGCATACACGCCACCTATAAAAAAATTACATAGCCGATACGCGATGAATGCATATAGTGCTACATTGATCAATCGCACTGCTTATAGTTCATTCCTTCAACCGCACCAAGTAAAACGAAGAGAACGGAGAGAACGATCCATTTTCATGTCATGAGGAGTAGGGGCATTGCAGGAAGGGTACCATGCACACGACGAGTGCGCAGTAGTGGTGTATGTGGGGCGTCGACGGATACTTTCTCCATCGGAAACCATGGACCAACGAGTACTACTACTCGCTTCCTAGGAATTGGTCCAATCCAATGTGTACAGTGCATTCATATGTGTGACATGGGTGTGGATTCGCGTCTCTGATGCCAGGTAAAGACATAACTTTCCCACGATACCCATATCTAACATGGCTCAAATGGCCTTAAGGGGGTTTGTTGGCGGTCCAGCAAACCCCGCAAGTAACCCGTGAAGAAGGTTTTTGCTTTTTGCACTGGCGTAATGTGAGGTCACGGTCGTTTGCCCACGGAAATTTTTGTGTGGGGGGAAAGTAGAATCTGCAGCGGTACGCACGCCAGATCACCAACGGACAACTCTTATTGCAGCGTTTTCTCTTTTCTGTTTCTCTTTTCTCCTTCTCTCTACTCATTCTCCATTCTCCATCCCCCGTCTAATCCGCAAAATGTCCTCCAACTCCCACAACCGCGCCTCATGGAAGGTGCCCGCCTCGATCATCTCCAAGCGCACCTCGAACCCCATTCGCGCCATTGTCGATCACATCAAGGTCAAGCCCAACCCCAACAAGTCCATGATCTCCCTCGCCCTCGGCGACCCCACTCTCTTTGGCAACTTCAAGATTCACCAAACCTGCACTGACGCCGTCGCCAAGCAGTTGCACTCATACAAGGCCAACGGCTACCCTCCCTCGACCGGTTACCAGCAGTCCCGCCAGGCTGTCGCCGACAAGTTCACCACCCCCGAGGCTCCTATCTCCTTCCAGGATGTGATCATTACCTCTGGATGCTCCGGTGCTTTGGATATGTGCATTGGTGTTTTGTGCAACGAGGGCGACAACATCCTGTTGCCCCGCCCTGGCTTCTCTCTGTACCAAACTCTTGCTGACTCCAAGGGCGTTGAAGTCCGTTACTACGATCTCTTGGTAAGTGCTCGCTCGATTTTCATTGAGACTGACTTTGGAAAAGACGTAACCAAGCAAGACAGATCAATTGATGAAAAGAAAAATCTTTTATCGAAATTAGCCTGAGAACAACTGGGAGATGGACTTGAAGCAGCTCGAGTCTTTGATCGATGAGCGCACCTCTACCGTCGTCATGAACAACCCTTCGAACCCCTGTGGCTCCGTTTTCAGGAAGCAGCACCTCCTCGACTTCTTGGCTGTGTGCGAGCGCCACCACCTGCCTGTGATCGCTGACGAGATTTACTGCGACCTGGTCTTCTCTGGCAACGAGTTCTTCCCTCTCGCTTCCTTGACCCAGACCGTCCCTGTCTTGGCTGTCGGTGGTCTTGCCAAGAAGTACCTTGTCCCCGGCTGGCGCGTTGGCTGGATCTTTATCCATGACCGCAACAACGTCTTTGCCGAGGTCCGTGAGGGTCTTAACAGTCTCAGCCAGTTGATCCTGGGATCCAACTCTTTGATCCAGGCTGCTCTCCCCGAGATCCTCAACAGCACTGACCCCAGCTTCTACCACGATACCCGCGTTCAGCTCGAGGTAATTTTTTTTTGACTTTACAATTTCGAAACTGACCAGAAAATGTCCAAGCTGAGCTCTTATTGAACATCAAATACTTCTACCTACAAAAAAAAAAAAAAAAAACCACTAGGCCAACGCCAAGCTCAGCACAGACATCTTGTCCAAGGTTCCTGGCTTGAAGGTCATTGTCCCCCAGGGAGCCATGTACGTGATGATCTCGATCAACGTTGCCGAGTTCAAGGACATTGCCAACGACATTATCTTCACCGAGAAGTTGCTCGGCGAGGAGTCTGTGATGTGCTTGCCCGGCTCTGTCTTCCAGTGCCCCAACTTTATCCGCATTGTCTTCACCTCGCCACCCGAGGTCCTCGAGGATGCTTACAAGCGCATGGCCGAGTTCTGTGCCCGCCACCACGTTTAAAATAGTATCACTACTAGTGTATATCAACCTCCTCTCAAAAAGCATGTTTCAACGTCAATGTATAGCACATATTAAAAGATTTTTTTCTTGTTTATTACTTTCGGTATGTTTGAGAGGGTTGATGCGCTTACCTTTGGGATCTAATATCCTGAATGAGGGAGCCAAAGTGGTCAACTTGGTATCCTTGAACTCCAAACTGCATCATCTTCAATCGGCTCCAAATCCTCATATCCAATATATCTTCTACTATCGACAAAGCAAAGCAATCCACAATCCAAAGTGTCTTTGTCCATCCAGCTTTTTTGAGTTTTTTTCTTCAAATAGGGATTTTATTCTTCGTCCAATGGGGGAGGAGGGGAAGTCGTGTGTCAAAATCCATGCAAAAATAATCAATGGTGAGAAAAAAAAAAAAAAAGTTGAGCGGCAATGTTAGGGCGCGCTTTTTTTTCTCCTTCATCTGAGAAGAGACACTCGCGATAGTCCATCCTCGTGAAAATGGCCGGAAGTCCATTCTTTAGTCTGAAATTTCGTGAACAACAGGGGCGGTGGAGTTTTGTGCTTCGGTATCCTCCTCGCCTTCGGGTTGTGTTGTCTCTGGAGGCTGATATTGTTCTCTATTGACGAAGGAGAGATTAAAGGCGATCAGGTTTGGTCATTTGCATCAAGCGAAGGCTAATCAATAAGTGAAATCCTACGTGGATGTGGCATATGAAGCCTGCTCAACATGAAGTGGCTCTTCAACGGGCGTTTCGTCGTGACCAGGGGCGTGAGAAGCAGGAGCTTCAGGGGCATGTGGAGCCGATCCGTTTTCCGAGTATTGCTGGGCTTGGGACTCCTCGGGACCTTGAGCGTGGGTAGAGTGATCTTGGGTCTGGGGAAGATCGGCAGTGCCATGTCCATCTCCAGTAAGGCGTGGGGGCTTAATGTCCTTCTTGCCAAGACCAATGTCCCAATCGATCTTCAGGCGCCTGCCCTCGACGTCGAATCCGTTATACTTTTCCATGGCCTCCTCAGCAGCCTTACGGTCCTCGTACTCGACAAATGCGAAGCTAAATTACAAAGACAAGTATATATATGATGAATTTCTCTCGACTGCATCATATTAATTTGCCCCGCATCCCTCGCTCATACAGTTTTTGCTCATGCTTACCCCTTGTTGCGCTGCGTGTACTGGTCTAACACGACAGTGACCTTGATGATGGTTCCAAACTTCTTGAACATGTCCTCAACCTCGGGTTCGCGGAAGCTGTATGGGATGTTGCCAATGTACAAAGTCTTTGATGCCAAGCGATCTTCCTCAGTTCCTCTATTGCCGCAAATTGAAAAGAAAAAAAGTTGTTATTAAAAACGTCCGATGTCATAAATGTCCACATCAATGTCGCGGAACAAATAAAAAACAAAGCCAAACTCGCTTGAGGTATACTATACCTGTTGATGGTCCTCGAGCGTCTTGGGGGAGAGCGGGGGCGAGCGTATCCGCGGTCGTAGCTGCGGTGTCCGCCATAGCCACGATCGTAGCGGTCGTAGCCACGGTCGTAACTGCGATCATACCGATCGTATCCGCGATCTGATCTGTCATATCCACGGTCGTATCCACGGTCATATCCACGACTGTAGCTGGGAGGTGGGCGATCGTATCCACCACGGACATCTCTGTATCCACGAGGAGAGGGTGTGCGGCGACGAGGAGGTGAGTAAGAACGTTCACGGTAGCCGGGGACGCCTCTGTAGCGGGGGGGAGAGCGAGGAGGAGGGGGTCCACGCATGGAGTCGTGTGAGGAAGGTGCAGCATAACCGCCATATCCTTGGGGCACACCTGATGGGGGAGGAGGACCTGCGCCTAGTGGTGGAGGAGGCATCATAGCCTGGGGTGGGGGCATCATGTGAGGATATCCTGGAGGAGGTGGCATGCCATATGGGGGCACATGTGCGTACTGGTGCTGCTGCTGCATGTGTTGATGTTGTTGTTCCATGGCGAAGAGAGGATTGGATGTAAAGGAGGAATTCGTTCGACGCAAGTGGAAAACCACGTAAACAAAAAAAAAGAAAAGATGAAATCGCAGTCACGATCCTATTTTTTCGATCTTCGCCCGATGTCGCCCTTTTTACCTTTTTTTATTTTGTTTGTCCCAACAGCCTCAGAGACACACACATTCGCCACATGAGTAGACTTGGCCCTCATTCCTATTTGGCATCCACCTTGCTGAATGCAAGGCTAGCTTCCTCTTGCCGGACAGAGGCGGCCCAACGATACGCCATACTCGTCAATATTCCCAGAAATACCCGCTTATCCTCCACTTCGGCAAGACCACACGCCTCGCCAAGGCCACACGCCTCGCCAAAAACGTCAACACCCCGCAGACGGAAGTCGATCAATACCGCTGTTAAGACCATTGACCAGGAAAAACTGGACAGTATCTCCAAAAGTCTCATCCAGGATCTGTACAAGGAGACTAGAGCGTCCAATACCGTCGTCACTCTCGAAGATGTCCTTGCTCTCAAAACGAAGGGCGACAGTAACAAGATCTCACCCGGGGAGTTCAACAAACTCAAGGACATTATCTCCAGCTCTTTTAATGTTGTCCAGCTCAAAGGTGTTCTCCGCTCTCAGAACATGCCCACCGCAGGCAAAAAGGCTGCGCTCTTGAATCAGATCATGGTCCTTATGGATCTCGAGGTTGTTGTACCCGAGGTGAAAGAGACTGCGCCGGTCATGGAGGATCCATATTCACCCATTGCGACAGAAGTAGATGTCGATTCGCAAGAGTTTTCATCGAACAGGAGAGATCTTTCTTTTATACTTGGCTCCGAAGGTGATGCGCTCCGCAAGTTAGAGAGAGAAAAGCACGTCAGGATTTCGATCAACATTGGCGAAAACACCTATACAATTCGTGGAACTAAGGAGTCCATTGAAGAAGCCAAGGCAGCGATCCAGGAGATGGTAGCCGTTATCGAGGAGTCATGGGATATTTCAGGATATGCAGATAGAGAATCGGTCACCAAGCGTCCGTCAGCCCTCGAAGAGATTGCGCTTGGGTCAAAAACTTTTGTCTCCGCTGGCGAAAATGACACTCTGGTCATTTCTGGACGATCGCAGTGGGACATGGAGGAGGCCAAGAGACTGTTTGACTTGAAAATGCAAAAGAAGGACAAGGCTGTCGAGTCTTTGACCTTTTTGAACCAGAAGGACGACCAAAAGCCTCTGGGTATGTTTCCGGTGTTCGATACGGTTACTATGTCCTCAGGCAAGAACCAAGCGTCATACTTCCGTATCAGTCAAACGGAACCTGTAAGTGCGAACACCTAATGTCACTGTACGCTTCTTACAATATCGGATATCGCACTAACAATAGGCTTTGTCCTTCAAACAGTTTGCGGAGAAAACGGAGAAGGCCAGCAGTAATGTCATTATCCCAGTTCGGTCATCGCCATCCACCATTGAAAAATTCGAGGCTCTCAGACAACATCTTCAGGACACACTGGCAAGTCAGCATGGGCAGAGCTTGGATCTGGCAGCCCACATTGGGCAAGTTCTGTTCCGCAACCGAGGCTCTCAGATGACAAGCATGCCTCTTCCAAGCTCATTTGATACTGATGCACTCAAAGCATGGCTGGATCGGTCTGAAGCACCTACATTTTCTCAGAGGTACAATTTAGCCTGGCTTTTCACCCGCAAAAAATCAACCACCCGATTGCTCAGCTAATATGTTTCCATTACCATAGCTTCCCATTCTTCAAATCAGTCTCAAAACTTCCGCTGGTTGGACAAAAGTTCCGGACTATCGAGGTCGAGTACGTTGGGTCAGCACTCTCAGGACTTTCCGCAGTATCGCCTATCCGAGTTACCTTTGAGCTGGATGCTGGAGGGCAGCTTCGACTCCAGACCAGTCGTTCCATCAACATCCAACACTGCACCGACATCATGATGCTTGGACAGCCGAATGATCTTCAGATCCGCAGCGAGTTTTCGTCAGAACTGCAGGCCGAACGTTCAGATATGGCTGAATTGCTGCGCAACATTGAATCGCCTGCTGCCAACGTCTTGGAGGCACCAAAGTTCTTTTCATTCGACGGGCCACCTTCAGGTGCATCCGTGGCATCACAAGTGGGGCTGTCACATCCGTATACCCTGAAGAGCGTCCTTTTCAAGACCACTGCAGTATTTAATTACCAAGGCATGCCGCTTGTGGCCACGGATGTCGGCAACCATTACGGGTCAAGCCGCATGCAGCAGCTCAAGGTATGTGTGGAGTTGTTTTCACATCATGTAACAAAGCTTACCAGGTTGAAGGGACTACTAACATAGTCCAAAAAATGTTTGATTTTAAAATAGCTGCTGCCAACGCCACTGGAGAGGACCTCAAAAACCGACTGCGCTCTTGCTACGGAACCAGATACCACATCACCGTTAACCTCTGCAGATGCCTGGGGTAGGTTCATCAGGTGCGCATTGGAGTTGAATCAAGCCGTTTAGACATCTTTTAGACCTTCGCAAGTAAATGAGAGCCTTGACCTTGAAAAGTTGATATTGGAGGTATTCTGTTTATGAGTTTGTTGCAATTTGTGCCATTTCTTCCACGGGTCGTGAGGCTTCTTTATGAAATCTTGCGGTGGATGCTCCGGATATCCGCGCCTACAATGGCAGTCGAGGCTGCCAGGAGGATCAGGTTGCCCAGAATCTGGTAAGCGCACCCGTAATTGATCGTTTTGCTTGAGTTGAGAAGGGTGAGATACGACGCTCCGTAATGCGAGATGAGCACCCACAGGATCCGAGGATATGATCGGTGAGTGAATCCCGTGAACGAGATCATCATCCATGCACAGTGGTGTAGGATTAAAATGGACGTTGTTATCGCTATTGGGTAACAAAGAACACATGAATCAGTCCAGAGCTTCATTTGACTCGAAAACCAAAAAGCCGACAGCGTTTCGTATGAGTGCTAAGCCTACCGGAGATGAAATAGAGCGAAACGCTTTTGCAGGACACGCACATGAGAACGCCTGGCCCAAGAGACTGGACAAGCATAGTGATGTACGAGATGGCGCCAAACATGAGTCCAAATCCCAATCCTGCAGAGAAGGCGTATCCTGACCGATTGTACTTGGATTTCGGATGCTTGGCTACCATGTTCAATCCGCTTTCTGCTCGACTGGGTTGCACAAAAAAAAGAAGCTGATTAGTTTCGAGCTAAGCGGATGAAATTGATCTGAGAGGAGATAAGGCTTTGCAATCGTTTGACTCAAACAGCAACAAGACCTACTTGATCAGAAGGTACAAGAACCAGCGGAAGAGTTCCTGCAGAAGGACCGTATATATGATGGTGGAGGTGAAAGTGAGCCGGCTATCGGACGCCATGAACCATATTGCTGAGGCCAGGAGCAGAGATATCAGCCAGAAGAAGGCACTAGTGGATGATAGGAAAAGAAGCCAGGTTCAGTGCTCCAGAGTCGAAGTGTGTTTGATGGGCGGCCCGAATTCCAACCGACTGATGAGTACCTGGATACCAAAAGGATAACCAGCTGTGCATTGGGTGCGATGTGACCAAAGAAAATGGCAAGACTGGGCCCATAGGCAGTCAGCGCACATCCAAAGAATGTGAGTAACGTCATGTGGGACAATGTTATTATGGTTTTGAATAGATGAGGCGGAAGCAAAGATGACGCAATAGAATGTGCAGGTGGATGGATGCCGGGGCGTCGTTGGTCGTCCTGTGCCGAAACGGGGAAGAGCAAAGAGTGATGACTTTTTAAGTTTGGGTAGATGACGACAAAAATCCAAAAGGTCGTTCACAAAAAGGATCAAAAACACCCACAGCACGCAAAAGAGCGAGCAAGATCGTTTTCCCGCGTCGCATTCAAGTATAAAAGGGCGCTATTCCTTTCTTCATTTCATAGAAACCTCACCATCATCGATATACTCTCCACTCTCACTTGATCCCAATTCTCGTTCCAAAACAACAAATTACTCCTTACCACCCACAACAACGCAAACGATGCCAACCTCAACCTACATCCCTAATGGAGCTACTGCCGAGTCTCTGGGCGCAGGCATTGACCGCACCATCACTCCCAACCACGAGCCTCGAGTCTTCTTCTTTGATATCGACAACACTCTCTATCCCAAAGACTCTGGCATCCCTGATCTTATGAGAGAGAAGTAAGCCGAATTTGCTGATTGATAGTCTCCACGGCACCCTCTCTCACCGATCATGCGCTAACCTCTCTTTATCAATGCATTTCCGTTCAACAATAGGATCGAGAAATACTTTGAGGACGCTGGATTCGAGCGTGGCGATGGTAAGCACCTTTCACCTATGACAAACTGAATAGATCTCAGATATGATGATCACCATGATGGGCGATGCTGACGTTTTTTATTGCATTGTAAATTCCTTCATGCGCTAGTTCAAACGCTTTCGTACCGATACTACATTGACTATGGCCTGGCGATTCGAGGCCTTGTCTTGCACCATCCTGGTATGCAGCGTTTCTCATTTATTTGCCATGACCGATGACCTGGATTTGTCATTCTCTTTCTAACGACTGTGTCTCATTGATCCAAATAGAGGTATGCTCACTCCTCACAAAGTTTTGTTCTGCTTCCCATAAATGGTGCACAATGCACCAGGAGATCCATCGATCCCCCTCGATATTTAGCCATCCTTGATCTTCCATTCCCTTCTCCAATGTCACGGTTGTATTGTTTTGTGCCTCCACAGAAACACTGCACAACAAACGCATCCTCGCCCACTCATCCGAAGTACCCATTCACTCAAAGTACTCACTCACTCCACACTCGGGAAATTGTTTTCGCTGTGTTCGCTTTGATTTGCCAATTGGTCAATTAGCCTGTTTTTTCTTCTTTTATGGCGAGGAGCTGCATGCAGAAAAATGACTCACCATTACTCTTTTCACCAATCTTTTCCCCAACCATCCTTTGAACTGCGGCCCTTTTTCACTGTTGTCTTTTGTTCTCCGAACATCTTTTCCCCGCATTCCCACTAGATCGACATCCGCGATTATGGTAAGCCCTGTCCTTCCCCATATTCCCCGGTGTAAGGCTCCTTGGTCAATATCGTCCAAAATAACTCACAAAATTGCCCTTGTTTTTGTCCTTCCATAGACAAGAAAGTGGACGGAGCATTACCATTGGAGGAGATTCTCCACGAGAACATTCCTTTGCGGGACATGATCAAGTCTATGAACATAGAAAAGAAGTGGCTCTTCACCAACGCTGGCAAGGAGGTATGCTACATCCTTCGACTTGTGCTTCGATCTGGAAATAGTTGATCTCCGAGATGTATCGCTGACATGTAACTGCTTTATATTTCTAGCACGCTGAGCGTGTCATCAAGTGCCTGGGATTGGAGGGACTGTTTGACGGACTGACTTACTGCGACTACAACGACAAGGCATTTACCTGCAAACCCGACGCTGACTCCTTCCATAAAGCAATGAGGGAAGCCGGTGTTGTGCACCCATCCAACTGCTACTTTGTTGACGATGCTGCTGCCAACTGCGACAAGGCCATGGACATTGGCTGGACCGCTGTCCATGTTGCCGACGATCCCGTTGTCTCCAACTATGGTCACTTCCAGATCGCGAGCATCATGGAGCTCCCCAAGGTTCTACCAGAGTTCTGGGAGAAGTCAAAGGAGGCGAAGGAGAACTAAACTGATAGAGCTGTATAAAATTGTTTATTTAAAATTACAGGGATGGGTGGTATGTGGAAGTGAAAGAAAAAAAAAGACAAAATCCCCACGAACAGGGCCTACGTCGACATCTTAGGTCTTTTTCTTCTCATTCCGTAGGTGGAAAATCCTGTTGAACTTGCTCGATGATATTTTGGAGAACGTCCAGGGGCGCAGTGGTGAAAAATGTCGCTGGATAGACCTTGCTACCCCAGTTCGGATGAAGGAGGATCTTACAGCAGCCGGCGGCCTGGAAGTCGTACTTGAGCAGCATATGGCAGCCCTCCACGTCTGGGTATATGTCTCTTCCACGCTCGCTGTAATTCTGTGAGGTATCAGATGAGATACGAGGCACGAGGGTTAGCAAAGAAAAGTCGCAATGTATACTTGGAGAGTAATTGGTAAAAAAGAGACAGCAAGCGCTACTAACAGGAAATCCCGAGGCTGGGTCGGTCATGTCGGACCAAAAACCCAGTGCCTCTAACCGATCGTGCAGAATGGTTGACCACTTCACGAACTATTGAAAAGTATGAGGATCACATTGTCCGTAAGGTCGACAGGTTTTCGTAGTATGCAGTCATTAAAAAGCAATTTCCTGCTTCCAGACCAGAACATACATCTTCCAAGCGATCATCCTTCTCCTTGGCGATGGCTGCGTCCCAAGCGACCATTTGATTTCCACATCTCTGGAACGTAGGAACAACAAGGAGGTTGACGAGGTCCTTGCCTGGAAAAACCGTGAAAAGTTCCCGAGTCATTCGCTTGGGTGAGACGTGGATTGAGTATTCAAGCTTGATGAAGGAGGACTCGAACATTTTTGGTGGAGAGACAATGGTTGCGTTGGCTTTTCTGGACTTTGTTTCCTGGGTAGAGGTAGTGGTGGCTGTCTCTGTGATACTGGAATTTTTTTCTACAGGTTGCATGGCGTCCAATGATATTGATGATAAGGCCAAAGTATTTGTTGAGGCCGCCGCTGAGGCGTCTGACATGTCCATGATGCACTCCAGAGTCATGATGATCCCTGATGCTTGATAAATGAAGGGCAAAGAGGAAAACACAGAAACCCTGCCTATTCATGTGGGTTTGGTGGCAAGTAAGCTCGCATACAGAAATGCAGTCACGTTCCACGCCCTCCGGTGGCGTTGTTTACATTTTTGGTTCCTGAGCAAGTGATCTCCCTCCTGCATTCAACCTTCGGCGCATTCATTCAGTCGGACACCCAAGGAGAATTCGAGGACACAGAAAAGGACCCCATCATCACCTTTCATCACTTTTTATCTCATCGCCACACTCATCCATACACTCATCACAATGGTCCGCAACGCCACTATTCCTGCATTCTCGCTCCGTCGCCAGATGCTCCGCATGTCCTGGAACAAGTACAATCTCTACAACATGACCCAGCGTTCCAGAGTCGTCAACAACTCCAACAAGACTCTGTACCAGCAAAAATGGGCCTCCAAGAAGGACACTCGCGCTTACCACGGCGACCAGATCACTGAGCGTCAGTGGCAGTCCATGTTCAAGACTCGTCTCCCTACCGCCAACACCAAGGTCGGAGGTGTCGAGCCTCACCCCCCAGTCTTTTCTCTGACCTACGCCGAGATGGAGAGACGCTTGGATTTCATTGTTTTCCGCTCAAACTTTGCTCCCAGTATCTATGCTGCTCGTCAGCTCGTTGGACACGGCAAGGTCACTGTCAACGGCAAGCCTGTAGGTCACCACTGGTTTTCGGAGGAACCCTCAACTGGATCGCGGATCAGACCGCTTGATCAATTTATGGCTTTTTTTTCTGACGTCTCACGACTTTTTGTATCTTCTAATATAGATGCCTTACCCTTCGCACCGCGTTACTGACGGCGACATTATCTCTGTAGAGCCAACATCGATCCTGACCTTGAAGAAGTCCTCAAAGTCAGCAGAGGAGAGCACAGAGGCATCATCAGAGGAGGGCGTCGCTACATCAGGACACGCATCACCCATGGAGTTCGTCCCCCAGCCCTTCTCACAGCCTTTCTTGTTCGTGCCCGACTACCTCGAGGTCAACTACAACACCTGCTCGACCGTGTTCTTGCGCTCGCCCATCTCGCGTCCCGGAAAGACCGAGATCCCAAGTCCCTTCCCCCCACAGATGCACGCTCTTGCATACGAGTTCTACGCCCGTAACCGCAAGTAGATTAGTTTCTCTCACTCTAGAATTTGGTTGTCCAGCTGGTTGTGCAGCTCTTCCTTCCCTTGTTATATTATTCACGAATACATTCATTTCCCTTGTCACGCATTGCAATTTGTGGAGAACAGAAATCATGCTGGGTGTTTGGTTTAACGGCGTATTGGTGGATCTAAGGCTAAAGTACAAGATAGTGTGGATGGGATTGTCAAATCGACCGATCGTCCTGGTTGTATGGTTTTACAGCAAGGACTTATTCGCTCTTGGAGGCAGTAGCTGGAGGAGGAGGAGGGGTCTTCTTGATCCACATGGGTTCTGGGTCAGCAGCAGCGCGTCTGAGGACATCCGAAAAGGCCTCCTTGCGAGCCTGATCTGCCTTGACTTGGTGGTACTGCTTCTTGAGCTCGGGTGAGAGTTTCTATTGAGAATCCAACGGAACACACGAGTATTTTGGTATTAGTTCATGGTGCTGACTTGTAGCAAGACACGGAGACAACGTGGTGTGTTTTTTTCGTACCTCGTAAAGCTGCTCCTCCGTTGGGACCGTGGTGAGCATGAGTGCGTATCCGACACCAACGATTCCGAAGCCGACGGCGAATGCTTTTGGATAGTTTCCCATTGTGTTAATGTGTGTGTTTGGTGGTGGTGATGGTGTGTTGACTGGTTGGTGTGTAGATGACTGGTGGTGAGGTCGTGGGGGAAAAACGAATGTTTTACTTCGGGAATGGAGATTTGAAAAAGGGTGCAGTGGGAAGAAAAGTAATGAAGTGAATGAATGAAAAAAAAAAGATCCGAAGCCAGGAAAGGAAATAACTTTTGCGAATTGATAGCGACACGCATTTTCCTCGTCTGTCTGTCTGCACTGTGCGCCTGCCCTGTCGCAGTGCAAGCAGGCTTGTCCACCTATTTTTTCCCCATCTTTCATTCACTCCTTCGTTCTTTCAACCTTCTTCTCCACGACAATCCAATCCACTCCATCATACTTTCACTCATATCTCCACCACCATGACTGACAACAACCTCCCAAGCATGGCCGACGCTGATTCTTGCCTCTCCGATAGCCAGCTGGAGGTCAGTTTTCCTCCCCCATGCATGTGTTGACGGGACGAGTTCACATGACCCATTGGAACTAACCGTGTCTAAACAAACCGCTCTCACTGTCATAGGTTCTCCGCAAGCAATACATTCGTGAGGGCGAGTACGTCACCGAGCAGACCAGATTCAACTACGCATGGGGCCTCATCAAGAGCAAGAACAGACGGGAGCAGACGCAGGGCGTCCTTCTTCTCACAGGTAACAGCAACATTGTCCTGTCATATGCCAAGAGTCGACAAGAGAAGATTTATTACCGCATCAGTGGACAAGTTCGGGATCATGAACCAACACCCTGTATTGGCGGAAAGATACAGGATATGACTATTCAGGACAAGTGAACAGACATCATCGTCACCAACTTCGCTTGACAACCCTTCCATCATCTGGAAACTTTCTACATACTCATACCGTTTGAACGTTTCGTGATTTCTTAGATATCTACCGCGAGGTTCCAGACAGGAGACGGGAGTGCCTTTTCTACCTGGCCCTGGGCCACTTCAAGCTCGGAAACTACAACGATGCCCGCAAGTTCAACGAGTCCCTACTCGAGTTTGAGCCCAACAACTCCCAGGCCCGTGCCCTCCGTCAAGAGATCGAGGATCGCGTTGCAAAAGGTATGGTTACAGCCCTATTCAAGCGAGTCTCGTTCATATTGTTCACTTGAAGGCCTGGCAAAACTGACAAAGCTTTATTCTGGTTTTCTTGTATTTGAAATCAACTGTTAGAGGGTTACATTGGCATGGCGATCGTTGGCACTGTGGCTGCAGTGGGCACCATCATTTTGACTTCGCTTCTCAAGAAGAAGTAAATAGCATGGAACGCATCAGGATCTCGATATACTCGGGAGTCAATAAACAGCTACAAAAGAATCAAACAGAGATGTGACTGACAGATGGTCCGAGGAACCCAGATCTGCTTATTACCAATATGGCTGTCAATATTTACTGTTGTTGGCCTTTCACGTTACATGGTCATATTTTTTGTCAGCGAACAGAGAGGCGTGCACAATACTCGGCTTCAGGAATTGCGCAAACTCGCGAAGCTCGTCCTTGGATACATCAAGTTCGGCGCATTGGAGCTTTTCGATCCGATTAGCCTGCAATCCGTGCATCCGATCCAGGCGAGGCCAGTGGTCCACTATCCATATCAGCTTGGGTTTACCGACTCGGCCGTCCCAGGATTCAAATCCAAGTGCCTCCAGCTTCACTAGAGCCTTGAGCTGTCCAAGCCCAAAGTCCAGCGACATGTCGACTGTGTCCTCGAACGTTGTGGGCTTACATAGCTTGTTTTCCTTGTGGTAGCACTCGTTACCGCCTGTAACTTGATACTCGTACCCAAGGTCTAAGACTCTGAGGTTCATCAGCCGCAGCAGCTGCCAATGGACCAACTGGTGTTGTTGAAGTGACCGGAGAATTTTTTGAACAGTTTGCTCCTCTAGCATTGATTGCTGTCCAGTTTCAAATCCTTGTCGCCCTGCTGCCACCAGTTCATCGTAAAGCGCCCGCTCCTCATTTGAAAAGGCGTTCGATCCCCGAGATCTGGCACCGGAACGTTTCCAGACCAGACAGACCCACGGTTGATCGTAGCTCCGTTGACTGACATGGATACGGCTTTTCGATCAAATCCACACGGCGCAAGTGAGGACGGGAAGTCAAGAGCAGGATGATGGACTCGAAACTCTCCGCGGTGATTGGGTTCGAGAGAGCACAGTCCGGATACTGTTTAAGCTGGATAGATTCCTGTCGCGGACAGTATTGAATGATATGCCGCGCATCGTCTTGTTCCAGTCGGGTTGGGATCACCAACGCTGTCGTGCTGGGCAAGAAGGTCAAGAACTCGAGGTAGTCCTTCTTGTAATCACAAAAGGAGAAAAAGTTGCCGCCGACGCTAAATTCTTTGACACGCTGAAAGAGGTCACGTCGGACGAGCACCTCTGCGACGGCTGGCAGAAAGGAAGAGATCCAGATACCGGTGGCATGAAGTTATTCGATCTCAGTAAAGAGTCCGAAAATCTAGTGGAGGTCGTTCAACCGCATCACACCGCCGATCTTTAGTTTCCTGAGCGGAACTAGCTCTCCTGAACAAGTAGGTGTCGTTGAAGAGGAGGAAGGGCTGTAGGCAGGTGAAGTAGGAGACCAAAGATTCGGTAAATTTCGTGTTAGATGCTGCGTAATATAAACTGTGGTAGCCGCGCTCTGCAGGTGTCAACTGTTTAGCAGCGGCGCGGCTTGTTTCTACGCTGCGATACTGATCCCGAGTGTAGGCACTTGAAGATATGAAAGAACCGGCAAGCTGACCAATGTTTGAAGAATTATCATTCTCCAGCACGAGACGCAGGATTGTGGTCCGGTTTTTAAAGTGTAGTTTTCGCAACGTGCCAGCGTTTTGGAGCACAAGTCGTCAGAACACTCGAAATTGGTTATGGATGTTGTTAATGTTAAAGGCCAGTGCTTCAGATTGGACAAGGAGACCCTGATGAATATCTTCCAACCTAGACTCGTGTGGTAAAAATGACTGTTCAAGGGATTTAGGCTGATCCAGACAGCTGAGGTAGGGCGTATACAGTTCGTGATCCTGAGAGACGAGCGAAATCAAGCAGGTGCACATTGAAGGGGCTTTTACGAGGATTTCGATCGTGAGAGGCCACTTTACAGTCAAATCGCGGTTATGTCTACCGTAATTCAACTACTTCCCGGCTAAGAATACCGCTGAGCCGAGTTCGCTGGAAGCACTGGACAAGCCGAGAATCATCAAACGAGTACCAGAAAAATGGGACAAAGACTTGATGCCACTGTTTCGAGACTCGCACACAGCGAGCGAGGATGTGCTGAGAGAGATGGTGGCCAACCATGGCGATGAGTTCTTGTGGCAATGAGGGACTGGTAGTGCTCATTTTCAATCGGGGAGGGATCAAAAGGAAGAGATGGAAATGGATGGCCCATTGCCCAAATACCAAATATGGCAACAAAAAAAAAAGTGGCTAGCTCAGTTTGGCCACCAAATTGCTTGCGCAACGTCAATCAAATAAAGCGAGATGACCACTGCAGTGGACATGGACATTGCTATCCTCATCAACTCGACTACTTGTTTAAGGAGCTGGAATGGCACGCAGACCAGAGGCTATGTAAAGTCTATCGGAGGAGTTTTTTTTTTCTTTTCTCAAATATTGAAAATGAACAGAGGCCTGATGCACTCGGTCCACCGCAATATGTATTTATTTGGTTCGATAGACAATTCGACAACACAAATGCCTTCCATAATGGGGGAGCAAGTTTGTCAACAACAAGCAGGGTAATGACAAGGATATTATGTTTACAACGAGTAAGTTTTGAGATACACATCGGGAAGAAATATGATGTGAACGATGTCGTAACCTTGCTTTTATTCAGTAAAAAGGCGTGGCATACTATAAGCGAGTACTTCATTGCGGAGCAGCCATCCAAAACGAGTGACTTATGGAAAACGCGTTTCGTGTGATGTCTCCTTTTGAAGAAAACCGCCCTACTGGAGCCTTGGCCAGGGGTATTTAATCCAGATAGGTCCAGATGCCATCGGTGGCGTTGTTGTCGTGGTATCCGATGAGGCCGAGGCTGGAGTTGTGGTACAGGAAGACGGTGGGCGACTCAATGTTGCGGAGCTTGAACTGCTTGTCGGTGACGGGGACGACTTCCCACTTTCCGTCCTCGTTGATCGAGTCTTGCCAGGTGATGGGCTTCTGCAGACGGGTGTTGAAGTAGATGTTGTTGCCGGTGAGGCGGTTCTTGATCTTGTAGATCTTGTCGCCGACGGGGGTGATGTACCAGTATCCGTCAGCGTTGGTCGACTCTTGCCAGGGGATCAGGCCATCGGTGGCGTTGTCGTACAAGAACTTGCCGGTCTGGACGTTCTTGATGCGGATGGCGGTCTGGGGAGGAGTAGACATGTTTTGGGTTGGGTTGCTTCGAAAGTGGGTGGATGATGTTGTGAATGTTGGGGCTGCAGGTAGGCCTTCTTATACGAGACAGATGGATACAATGTGCCTCCGCGGAGGATTGGCTGAGAATCCTCACCTTGCTGGTTGCCCATAGTTCATGCATGCATCCCTAGAGACAAGCATCAAAACAATGGTGAGAAAAAAATAATCTCAAGGTTGATATCCTATTCAGTGACGTGTCTATTCACCGACACCATTGCGACCGAGTGAGAAAGTTAGCGACCAATGCAAGGAATTGAAGACGCCTTCAATCACGATAAACAATACGCGATTCTTACATCTTTTGAGCACACACTTTCAATGCGCTGTTCTATTTTACTCATATTCATCAAGGCGCAACGAAAGGTATAGCCAACTACCACATCGCCAACACGCACCATCCAACATTCCAACCTATCACGCTTTTTTTGCCGGGGGGGGGGGGGACGTATGCGAGACCACCATGCAGATCTGCATGAATGGCATGATTATCTCAGTTTCGACGTTTTCTCCTCACATGAAGAAAAAAAATATCCCCTTGAGAATTCAAATGTGTTCATTTGCAAATAGTGCGACATGCATGCATACATGCGTAAGCAAAGCGCCCGATCCAAAAAAAAAAGGGGGGGGGGGGTGCAGAAAATGCGATGCCAAGTGATGACCCAACATAACATGGAGGAAAACGTCTTTACAAGCGGGGAAGGCCAATCCTAGGGCCCGATCGGCGAATTACACTGAAAGTACAGTTGTTGAATCCGCCCAACGTTTCTTTCCTTCTCTTGCGAGGAACATTTGCAGTGGACCTGAACAACAACGCTCGAGGGAGGGTATGGTTAGCATGAGGTGGTACTCACAACCAACCTTAGATGGTGGATTGCTAATCCAACACGCCACGACTATGCGCCTCAATAGTATAATGATCAGAAATGGATACAAGATCTGGGGGCGTGGCAAGGATCAATTGTGTGCACGGTGATACGTGACAACTTTTTTTTTAAAAAAATAATTGAGATACGGGAACGAACATGCATGGGCGTGGGTAGCAAAATAAGGCATAGGGCGTAGATTATGGGCCAACACGAGTACAGAGTATAAAAATATGTGCGGGGTGGAGGAACGTGCGAAGGCGCGAGTACGCGAACTGAAGAATAGAATGTCCGCACGGCGCTTAAAATAGGGACAATGGCATAAGAAGAATGTGCGAGGGCAAAGCGAGTGCTTAGAGAGATGTGGACCCAAAAAGAACACCTACTTGTGTGATGGAATATGTATAAACACCACATCATCCTGGACCAAGAAAGATGATCACGTCATTCCTTCAGTTGCAACCGTGTGGGTCTTTTATTTTTTCTGTATGCATGTATAGGAACTAGAACTCGGGTCCAACAGACACTGTCCTCGCTAGTTCATGCTGATGAGGCTGCGCTGCAGCCGGTGGGATGGCGATGGAGGTAGACGATGCCGGCGTAGGAACCATGGCGAACTCGTGCTTCCGTGTTGGCGTAGAGGCGATATGAAGCAAAGCTTGGAATACTATCAAATCAAGTGTATTTGCAAAAATAAAACGTCAAGTTGGTCAGTACACACCCAGTAGTCGAAAGAAAGCGTCGCCCTCTGTTAAATTTCTTCTCCCCTCATAATCAACTGCTTACCTTGCCGACAGATTGGGCACCGCTGAGGAGCTCGCCTACGCAGAATATCACCGCACTCGCTGCAAATGCAAAAGTGGCGACATGGCAAAACGATCGTGTCCTTGACATCTGACAAACAAATCACACACTCTGGGGCGTCCAGCATCACCAAGTTGGCTTCGGTGCTTTCGTCTTCTTGCTCGTCTTCCTTCTGTGCCCCGTCTTCTTGTTCGTCATCGGACTGTCGGCCATCTTCAGTAGGCGCAGGCAGCTCTGTTGCCGTGGTGACCGAGGAGAGGATCGACTCGCTCGAGGGTCGTCGTCCCTGGACACTTGCACCGCCCTCAGTTTCATCACCCTTGCGCCCGACGGACGTGGACGTCCTACGAGCAATGTCCAAATCTTCAATCATGTTGGATTTGGAGACGCGCTTTCCAACAGTTTCAGCCGTGTCGTCATTGGCCTCAGAACCATTGAGAGCTGCTGAGAGTCGCTTCCGTGTTGACTTCTTCTTGGGTCGATTCATAGTCAACTCGGTCACTCGGCTGGCAATCGATTCGGCACGGCTGAGCCTGGACATTGAGCGCGAGACTTTTCCAGACTGGCGATCCTTGGATGATGTTGGTTTGACTTTCTCAGGCGTGGTAGCCATAGTACTGCTGGTGGGAGCAGAGTCCGTAAAGCCATAGATCTCCTGGATCAAGTAGTTGGTGGAGTTAATCCAGACCTTCTGCTTCATGACTTTGATCTCGAATCCTCCTTCCGAGCTGATATTGAAGCATGCAAAGGTGGAAATCGCTTGATTGTCCACCAAGTAGAGTCCCGGCGAGTCTACCGCGGGTGTTGGAAGACTTCGGGCTGCGCCTGCCGATTGAGTTCGATGGACGTTGGTGTTAGCGAACTCTATATGATCCATGTGTTGTTAGTATAACGAGTATTGAGGCTTACCAGAGGACTGGTTGTTTTCCTTGGTAGCTTCGATCAAGATGACAAGTGGATAATACTGGTCTTCCATAATAGCTTTGTACCCTTCGTCGTCCACCATGCCTGAGGGACCGTACTCTCCGTTTAGCTTCTGATCCTTGTTGTCTGTGGGTGTTGAAGTGATTGAGGTTGCAGACTTGTTCTTGCTTACTTCGTGAGTCCAGAGCCCTCCAGGCTTGTCGCCCGACTTGGAGTTCTTTTTCCCAGATCGATCGCCTTCCGCGTTTTCGTCTTCGTTCTCACTCTTCACACCTGATCGTTGCTGTTGTTGCTGCTTCAGCTGCTGCTGCCATTGTTGCCACTGCCTCTGTTGTCTCTTTTGAAACATCCGCTTCGAGGTCGATGGCATGCCCTGCATAGTCAGCTCTGGGAGAGACATTGTATAAAGCGGCAGAATAGGAGAAATGAAACGCTGGTTCATTCCCGCGGGGAAGTGATATGTTGTAGGCTGGGGCAGGTGGTGCAGTCTCCTGAGCCGGAATCCAAGGTCTCCGTCATCTTCCACCTCCTTGACGACCCAAAACAGCTTGATGTCGCATGGCGTCAGGCTGTCAAAGGTAAAGTCCAGTCGATAGTTGGGGCGTGCATGCATTTGTGGTTGATGTTGCTGCGATTGCGAAGGAGTTGTTCCTGCAGGGATGTTCTGGCCAGTGGCGGTGACATTCTTGACGAGGCGCAGCGTGCTCTTCTTCAAATTTACACTGCAAGCTAGAGCAGTGGGCGATCGCTTGGTCGGTTGCTGCGAACAAGTGACACCATCATTGTCAGTAAGCATATCATTTTCTGAACCATATCCAATATCGATAACAAATATTGCATTCCGCTTACCATCTCTCGGACAATGCCCTCATAACCAAAGTCGATATCCTTGTCCTCAGTTCCTTCGCAGTCTTCTTCGTCATCATCAATATCGAACCAGCCTCCCTCAACATCGTCCAGCTCTTGCTCCAGGACCGATAGATCCAAGGTACCCGCCCTTTGGATCTCTGTCAATAGTGGGTTCACGTTCAATCCTGAAATCAAGTTGTACAGGTTACTGTTCCGGTATAGCTGATCCTGCAAGTTGTCCATGCCTGCCATAGGTGGTGGGCTAGGAATTCCGGCTTCAGTGCTCGCGTCCCGGCTGTGGGATCCCATGCCTGGAATAGCAGACGGAAGGATGAGGTCCTGCAAAGCCAAGGGTTGTCCACTACCATTTTGAATCTGTGTTTGTTGCTGCTGAAGCAATTGCTGTTGTCGGTACTGTTGCTGCCAATACTCTTGCCGCTGCTGTTGCTCCAACTGTTGCTCAATCTGCCGCTGGAGCTGGATCTGGGCTGGTGTCTGTTCCGTCACAGGGTGGAATGCAGGCCCAAAATAGAGTGGATGTTTGTCGTTTTGCCCACCGTTGACCTTGCTCTCTCCACCTTCAAACAGGCTGTTGTCCTCGTCCTCGTCTACAAGGCCTTCATGACCTCCCTCAGAGCCAGAGCCATCTTCTGTGTCGTACTCGTCGTCGTCGCTGCTGTCGCTGTCGCTGCTGTCCAGGTCGCTGCCGACAGACTCGCCTGTCCAGGCGCTTTCATGGCCATGGTATAAGTAGCCTCTTCCCACTCCTTCCTCCAAGTCTCTAGCTCGCATGCCGTAGCCAGCGGCCGCGTTGGATGGGATGGTATCGCCTAGGCCCAGCCGTCTGGCCTCTCGTTGCTGCCGCTGTATCTGCTGCCGATGAAGTCTTCGACGCTGTTGTCGTCTACGCCGTCGCCGCTCACGCGGTGTTCCGTGTCTGCCATTGGCGGAACCTCCAAAAGCGTTTGCGCCCTGTGTTCTGACCCAGTCGACACTGTTATTGAGCGAGGAACCGACTGCTCCCATGTTTGAGTGTGTGAGTCGGGTGTTTCCTGGGTGCTACAGAGGGTATGTCGATGTGTGCGTCCCTTTGTCTGCCTTGGCTTTCTGGTTTTAAGAAAGCTTGTTTTGTTCGTTGAATGTGGGCGTTATTCCTGAAAGAAAAAGGTACAATTGTGATGCCTGGAATAGATGGATATGGGACAATGAGTGGACAGAAAAAATGGGAGAGAATGCAAGGAGTACGTGCGTGTGTGGAGGATGGCACAACACTGTCGATGAATTGAATGCAAACAAGTGCAAATGTGGTAAATGTGTTTGGGCAAGGAGGTAAGAGTAAGACCCAAACTAACCAGGCGATTAAACCTGCCTATGAGCTGCGACCGCAAAAAAAAAAAAAGATAAAAATAGGCTTAAGCAAGAAATAGTACGTTTATTGTGTGTGGCATTACGCCCAAAGCGACGAGCACTGAATACGATCACTCGAGCGAGGCAGCCGTGTCAGCAACACTGATCTTGGCCCACCGCCGCTGGACCATCTCCTGTGGCGAGTACTTGCTGTCGTCTTCGTCGTCTACATCCATCATTTCGATATCCTCCTCGCTGTTGAGACCACCATTCTGGATGACTGCTCGTTCTTCATCAGTGATGTCGAGTTCTTTCTTCTTGCCTTTGCCCTTGTCGACCCGCAGACTGGAATCTTCTTCATTCTCATCTTCTCCTATGTTGGCTGACTGCCCATCTACTCCAGATGAAGTGTTAGTGCTGTTGATGTCCTGTGTAGCCGATGAGACGGATGATGCTAACTCAGCTCCAGATCCAGAATTTGATCCGCTCAAAGACGATGGATTCAATCCTCGCGTCAAGGACTGCAGACCCACAGCTGATGACACATTCGATCCTGCCAAGTTGCTTCCAAACATCCAGTTCCGGCTGGCTGTGGTCTCTAATTGGGGCTGGGGTGCCAGCTGAGGGCTTGGTGGGTCGGCTGTTGAGAGATTCTCTGTGACTGATGAGGGATGAGGAGAGGGTGGCAGAGCACTGATTGCTTGGGTCAACAGTGTCATCGACTGGACAATCTGGCTTTCGACTGCTTGCAATATCCGCAGACGCTCCTGCAGCGCTCGGCGAGTGTTTTGTTCCAGATACAAGAGTTGGCTCTCCGAAAGCGCATCCAACGACGTCAGCGGAATATGTTCCGTGGAAAAGCTCTGACCATTTAGGTCTGGGGCTGTTGTTGCCAATGGGGTCGATGCTCCGATGGGTATTCCGTTACCTCCATCATTGGTTGCCTCTGGCACGCCATCTCCACCGGGTCGTGCTTGAACAGGAAAGAGAGGGATGAGTCCTGGGATTGGGTGGGTAACATGTGGAATGGAGTAGTGGGGGATATAGTTGGCATGCGCCCAAGGCATTGCTCCCGGGATATGAACGCCTTGCGCAACTCCAACTCCACCTTGTCCTCCTACTCCGGCTTCTGCAGGAGCTGGTGTCGTTCCAGCCGATGCTCCTGCGGTTGTTGTAGTGCCTACAGTGGCGTCATTTGGGATCCCAGCTGGAACGGCACCTCCAGCTCCAGCTCCAGCCCCAGCTCCAGCCCCAATGCCAGCACCTTGTGCGCCTCCTAGCACGTGTGGATGCCATCCTGCAAGTGGATAATGACCCTGAGGGGCATAGACCATGGGAAAGCCACCCATTTGATTTCCTTGTCCTTGGAATATCTGTGGTTGTCCTGCTCCTGGACCTGCCGGGGCAGCATTATTCGCGCCACCTGCAACAGCTCCCGCATCACCGCCCTGTGCTGCTGGCATTGGTGTCGAAGCGGGTGTTGGAGGATCCAGCACAAGACGTCGACTATTCAAGTGAAATATTTAATATAAAAAAAATTAGGATCATGCATTACGTTCCAAAAAAAAAAATCATCATCATAATAGAACATACCAAGTTGGACAGCTCTGCTGTCGTTCGAGCCAGCTCTTGAGACAATGAAAGTGAAAGATATGTCCGCAGGGCAGTTTCTTTGGTACAGTGGTGCTAGATCCTGAGCGAGGAACAGGTCCAGCTGGTACAGGGGGTGCGAGTGTTTGTCCTTCAGGCTGTGGTGGAGCGTTGCCGATCATTTCTTCACGGCAAATGATGCAGATTGGATCACTGAGGGCCGATAATTCAGCTGCTGAAGCGTCGGGGTACCTCTCGTTCATGTTCTGTGTTGCCTTGCGGTACTGGATCAGATCCTTGCATTTTTGGATGAACGAGCGCATAGTCATGTACACGTCTCGAATAATGTGGAGTGGCAAGCCGGATGTGAATAGGATGACCATGAAGAAGATAAGGTAGGTGACGAGCTTGACAAAGTCTGCGACAAGGTCCAAATAGAACAGCAGCATGGATTTGTTCTCCCATGGTTCCTCGCGTCGCATGTCGATCGTATGCAGCACATATTTTCCAAAGGACGCCATCAAGTTGGTGACGAGCAGGGTGTACTGATTAAATAATAAATAACAGAAAGCAGTAATGATGTTAACTGCCCGTTCTAGGGCACTGATGATCAGACGAGACACGCTTGATTGACATACCTCAAATCCAAACATGATCATCATGTTGGGTTTCTTAGTCATGACCTCTTCGACTGCATGCATTATCATTAGCACATCCACGGTGACCAGCAGCGCAATCATGGTAACCATCCTGACGTGGAAAGACATTGGGATCTCGGGAGACTGCTCCATCGAATCGACGCGGTCCTGGCAGAGCCAGTGAAAGACCTTGAGGAACAGAAGGAACGTAAACATGACCACGAACAGAGTTTTGAAGTCGTCCTTGAAGATCGTCATTGCCAGGCACGTCTCTGTCACCGCATACCAAGCACGTTCGTAGAGATGCTGTTTCAAAAGTGGTAAGAGAGCGAAAAATATGTCAGCCCGGTGAATAATGAATGCACAACGTGCGTGAAGCGTTTCTTTTGCAAGTGTTCTTGCCGCTGCTAAATTACCTCGACTTCGAGTGTTCTCAAATTTCCAAAGAATATCATCTGCACCAATTGTCCCGCAATGATGGTCAAGAACAAGCCGAGATTGAGAATAACCTAAATACGCAGGTGTTGATATCAAAAACGACTCGAGATTAGTTGTCCGCTCGATGCCTGTTGCTTCAGGGCCCGTTGAAGTGGAAAGGGGACGTAGGCTTCTCGCTCCACACCGTCCTTCTCACATCTGGCCGACTCTGTGGAACTCGCACAATTCTGATATGTCGACTACGCAAATTGTCGTTCCTTGGATGCCATGTCGCTTGTTGATGAATGAGTTCTATTGGTGAATGCCTCTCCCGAGTTCAGAAGGAGTTGCTTACCATCATGCACGCATTTGACTGGTAGAGGTAGACGCATGCCGCGTAGAAATTGCTTCGTTGTGCAAATGCACTGGCGATGACTCCTCCGGCCAGAGCAGCACTGAAGGCTCCATAGACAGCCAAGCGAGCCATGCTGTATAGTATACGTTTGTCGGTTGTTCTTCCGTGTGCCTTTTTGTAGTCGTAGGATTATGGTTGAAATGCGAGTGGATGTGTGTGAAGTAAGTTTGTGGGTCGTGACAAGCGTCTGTTCGGTGGAGAGTGACCAAGTAACAATAAAAGTCAAGGCTCTCCCTTCTCCGTTGCGATGGGTGTCGAGGGATTGATGAGAGGAGAGTTGGATGGACGGAGGGTGGGTTGTGTGCAAAGCACTGTGCGGTGGGACAAAGGACAAAGGACAAAGGGCATAGAACGAAGCCTTCGAAAAATGACGTTGTGACAGCGAATAGGAGAGAGGGACGTGTCGCAGCGGAATTTTTTTATATTTGTGTGAGTTGAGCTATGGCATGGCCAGGTATCGCCCTGACTGAACCTGCAGTCTGACCGATCCAAACGAGCTGGCGCTCTTGTCCTCATTACCCTCCTCGGTCGATTCCTTCTCCAGCGTAACCTGCAAGTCTGACAACAGCTGACCCTGTACCCTAAATTTGACAGCCGTGGCGCTGGGTTGGCTGGCGCCCGCAGCCGGGTTCATCTCGAAGCGGGCCAAAAGCTTGTGGGGTTCAGGGTTGGGACCAAGGTGCACTGGGTCCACATCCCAGAACATCTTGTTCGACTCTGTGTTCCAAATACCCGTAGGCCTGGATTGCACGTTGGCCACCTCGCCCGAGACTGGAGCCAAGAACGATAGCTCGCCCAATTGCGACAAAGTCGGATCTGAGCTAGAGTTGGCCAGTTTGCAGTGAACGTTGGCCTTGTAATTGATCAAAAGGGAGGTCTGATGGGGTTCGCACTTCCACGCGGGTTGAATAAGTAAGGGGATCATGGTCTGCTTGGCCTCTTCCGCATCTGTCTTGACCTGGTACTTCAGCACGACGATCCCTTGTCCATGAGTGCTGATTACGTTGTTCATCTGCTGGACAGCCGCAGACAAGCTTTCAAGATCGACCCAGTAACAACCATCAGCTCCTTGGACGTTGGATAGATATGCTGGGTTGGGAATGTGCTTGTCCAAACTTTGAAGTTGGTCCAGTCGGAGAAGAGCTCGCTTTGGTGCGGGTTCCGTTGATAGCTCCTCGTCTTCTTTGGTGTTCTCCAAAGTCAAAATGATCTCTCCTGTTACCATCATCTTGGAGATCTCACCAGCTTGAGTATGGACATGCACTTTCTCCACAACAGATGCAATCCAGGCTTGTCTCCTCTGTCCGTGTAGTCCAGGAGCTTCGGTAGGGGGAGCCTCGGAGGCAATGGGCGAAGTTGGTACGGAATTTCCACTAGAAAAGATCGACTCTGGCTCAGCCGCCAAGGTTTGTCCGCCGAGAATAGATAGAGATCCTACTGATGATGCAGAGGCAGGGCCGTTCGACGCTGGCGGGATTGAATGGCTAAACTGAGCTTGAACCGGGCTCGAAGTCGAAGGCAGGCCTAAAGTGCTGGCCCTTGGGTGGGCTGGTGAAAAGGGCGTTGATGAAGTCTGTAGTTGTGAGGCAGCGGTATTGAAGAAAACTCTCGATCCAGGCGATGGTGTGGACGAAGATGGATCGCGAGACGAGTCTGGAGTAAATGCCGTTGACGACAGTGGAGACGACTGGTAAGAGTTAAGACCAGAATTAGAGTCTTCAGAGTGGTACATGCTTCGCACCCTATCGACAGAAAATACCAGTAAAATTAGTAAGCGTTTATAATAGACACGATCAAGCCCAAACAGATGTGAAATAGGCGCATACTCTCGTCGTCCAGGATGTCTGCGGCTGATTGTTTTTGTCTGCTTCAGAGTTGAGGCGACTCGCTCCAAGGCTGCACGCGCATCATCGTTGCTTTCGGAAACAGAGTCCTGACGGATTTCCATTTGCATCCTGGGTGCTTGCGAGAAGCTACGGTCATTAAAAGATTGACATCTTAGTATGTCAGGCAAACCACATCTTGAAAACTTTAGACACTAGACTCACTTACCTGCTGGTCTCAGAACGTTCGTCGTCATAAGTGCTGCTCATTCCTGCATCTGACCATGGACCATTGTCAGGAGGAGGGATGGTGAAGCCGTCAGCGTCAACATGGTTGGTAGGCTAACAATAGCAACAAGAGATACATGACATTAGAAGGTGTGGCTCAGGCGAACATCTAGGTACTCCTGAAACTGTCTTACCACATCAAGAGCACTGCCTAGGACACTGGATCCTGATCGAGCGTGCTCCGTACTCTCGAAGGGTTTTGAAGTGTCCATGCTGCCAGCCTTGGACTGGGCAAACGAGTGTTCAGTAGAGTACGAAACATTGCTATTTTGATAGGAGCCATGTAAGATTAATATCCTGACACATGAACAACGACATATTGCCAACATTCGATGCTGACCCTCACCTCAGCTGGCTGCTTGCAGTCATTCCACGCTTGTGCGTGCCTCCATTGGTTCGACGGGCATCCAGACTAGCGACAGCTACTCCGGTTGAAGGAAAGATAAACGCCTTGTCAGAAAAAAATTGGGATTGAGCAATCATAGTAATTCGACTCACTTACTGTCGCCATTGCTTGGGTGCGAGTTGCCAGAAATAACAGACGCACCATCATATGGCGCCATAGCTATGAGTAAAATAAAAGGCCACAGATCATGCATTAGGAGAGGCTCGTCAATAGCGGTGAGCAGAGTAACACACAGCCAAAACATCACTTACAGCGCAAGTTAGAAGATAATTCTGATGAGTAAAGCTCGATGTCCATTACAGGGTCAAACTCGGCTACAGAGGATGAGGTTCGGCTTGCCATCTGCTCGTTCACGAACAGCAAAGTAGTCAGAAACATGTCGCAAGTGCTAGCACGACGAGAATAGTCCTGCGCAAGTGCGAGATAGTTACCTCCGCAATCTGAAGAACAATCTCTGTCTGTATAGCTTCAAACGCGCTGACCATTTGCTTCATATGCTCAAGGCGTGATTGATCTACACTATGGTATTTCTAATTTACCAGTGAAAGTGACAATGATGAAGGTGTGAGTGAATCGTTGAAAAAACGGGCCGTTAAACACAGTATTACTCCACGTCAAATGTACCTGCAGAACCACGGGGCCTTCCAGCCGCCATGCAGATCTTGTGCTTTCCAGCTGCTTTGTGTAGTCCATGAGTTTTTGCTCTACGTTGACGGAGACGACAATGGGACAGGAAAGAAAAAAAAGTGAGTACTTTAGTTGGGTCTGTTTGCGATGTCTATGCTCACAACCGTTGGTGTGTATTCCTACGTTGTGTGTGTGTTTCCCAGCACATCCACCCTCTTTCCATTCTTCCCCCCGTCTCTATTTGCCCTCTATCCATCCATCCATCCCTCCTTTTTGGCATCCGCAAGAACAGGAACAAGAACAAGAGCAAGAACAAGGAGGTTGGTCGACGTGCACACGAGAGCAATAATCGATTTTTCACAGTAGAGATGGATAGGATATTGAAGCATTCGCAAAACGTGATTGTGCTCTCAAGAAAAAAAAGAAAAAAGAATGCTCTTCTCTCTTTTGTTGTAGTTGTGTGGTTGTGTCTGTATCTTTGTCTGTCAGAGTAGTCTTGATTTGTGAGTTTTTGTCTTTCAGTGTCCCAATTCCGGTTTACATATTCAAAATGTAGGCTCCCATCAACGTATGTAGCGTGAGAAGTCGTGTGGATGTCTCTCCAAAAGAGAAAAAAAGAAAAAAGAAGCACTCACCAGTTGCTTCGGCCTTCTTGCCAGAGACGCGCTCGACTGCGCGGGTGTACTTTGCGACCTTGACCTGCTTCTCATCAAACTCCTTTGCGATCCGGTTACAATTGGCCTCAGCCTTGAGATAGAGAGCGCGCAACAACAAAAAAAGCAGCAAAAAAAATGCAGAAAATACGTTAGAACAAAGTGGGATGGGTCTCAAAAAATAAGGTTAATTAGCTGGGTGCAAGACTAGACACCGTTTTGTAATGCACTCGAAGCACGACGCCCATACCAAAGTCAGGTTCTGCCACTCTGGTTGAGTCCTTGAAAAGTCCCGCAGCGGCTTCTCAATCTCATTCGAGATCCGGAGCGAGAATTGGCCATGCAAAGTGGCCAGCTCTGTGGACTCTGCAGACAACTTGTCCCAGGGTGCGGCGAATGTTCTACGAGGCGATACATGGAGCACACACAATTGCGATTTTGATCAGGATTAATTATCTTGCACAACCGAGATAAGGTCGAAAACGGACAAGATAATCAAAAGAACAAGAAACCGTGCAGGGATTTGTTACCCAAGTGCTTGCGTGTCGGAAACAAAGTGCTTTTGGAACGCTTTGGTAATGCTTTTGGCATAGAGGTCTTCGATATGCGCCCTAGTAACGTAGAGGAGAACACACGCACACAAGAAAATCTCATCAGCTTCTACTTCAATAGGCTAGCGATTGGGAACCGGAATAGCCCCGGAAAACTCTGTTGTCATTCCCATTGTCTGTGTCGGTGTTGTTCTCGCTTTTGGCTGTTGTCCAGGGCGAACTGGGCGAAAGGGTCGCCATGAGGAACTTAAATTGACATTGCGGCGTCAGCGCAACCCCTCTTTCTTGCCATACAATGCCTCTACATTGGCCCATGAGCTCAACCTCACAAACTCCAGTTCTGTCCTGTTCAACAGTGTTATGGGTGCCAACCATTTTCCTTTTTTTTTTTTTTTTTTTTTTTTTTTTTTTTTTGGCATTCGCTTTGTGTTGAAAGTGGCCATGGCCATCATGAACAATGAACATGCGCCTTACCTCTCTTTGAAGTAGTTTGCAAGCTGTTCATGGAGTAACTTGCCCTTGCGAAGCCTGGACTGGACTGCATCCAACCCATCTTGGGGTCGTTCAGTCTAAATATACCGCCAAATGTGGAGGGTGCAGGGAGGAACGAGTCAGTCGATATTCAGGGTGGCAAGTATGTAATCAGAGGGAAGGTGTCGATAGTATGGGGAATGTGGTGCTGCTTTTTAAACCGAGTCGAAATGAGGTGGGTCATTGATGTGTGCTGATCACTAATTTGATCCCTCTGTCGTTTTCGCCCCTGGATTTCCGTTTGGGGTGGGTGGTCTTTTTCTTTTCTTTTTTTTTTTTTAAAAAAAAAGAAAGGTATGCACAGATAAATGAACCCATGAAGACATGATTGGGCTGTCATGAGTCGTTTCTGTATGGAAATGAAAGTGGGCGGGGACATGCGTGGTTGTCGTACCAAGAAGGCTTCAGTATATCCCATTGTCGAAGCGTGATGGAATGAACGGTTGCCAGAGAAGGAAGTCGCTGAGTGGTGTGTTTCTTTGCTGAGTCAGCGTAAGGATGTCTGACGTTAATGTGAAAGGGGGCAAGTGTTGAAAATGAAAGGAATAGCTGTGGTGGGTACAGATTTAGGGTATAGATGGATGGACGGATGACGAATGAGGATGGATTGATGGGATGCTGAAATTGTGGAGCAGAAAAGTAGTAAAGAAAAAGACTCCACAAGTCACGTGGATTACAAACTAGTTTTATTATCTGCTGTCAGATACCGTAGAACCAGCTACGGCAATGCAAGGCTCCTGTCAGATTGAAGACGCATATGAGTGTGGACGCGGTGGAGGCGGCACTCTCGGTGGACGTGAAAGCACGTCGCGACGCGCATCAGCGGGCGTCACGGTTATAATGAACGACATCATCTCAACCTCTTCCAGATCCTCCTCCTCTTCACAGGAATAACATCCCATGTCACGCTTAGATGTGGAGCATGGAGTAAGATAAGGGCACCCATGCATGTCCATCCGCTCGAGGGTTCGGACCAGGCCGTCAAGGTTAATCGATTCGAGATGGGGCTTGGCGTGGTGATTGCCAGTCTTATAAATGCTCTGAGTCCGCTTCCGACGAACCATTTTTCTGGCGCTCTTTCGTGTACTTGACGACGGTGTTTCCGTGTCAAAGTTCGAGGACATAACGTTTCTGTCGTAGAAAGAAGGAGAGGTGCAGCAAGGTTCGCGGCAGATGCCCCGCTCTTCTTCCTCAGACGAGCCATTATTATCATATGGGGGATCGAGCGAATAGAGATGTTGTTGGATTGGGAAGGACGTGTAGACATGGCGACGGCGTGGTGGACTGCAAGACCGCTTGCGTTCTTTAGGTGCCTTGGTGCTTTTGCGAATAGTCGAGTCCTTGGTTTGGTACGTGTGCTCTAGGAGATGCACAGACGACGATCTGGGCGATTTCTGGCAGTGTTTTGGCAGAGAGGAGAGGCGCATAGGATCTGCGGATGCCGATACTCGAAGGGTGTTCGTGCGTGAGACCAGCTCCGGTCTGGCTAGATCAGTGGACCGCCACTGCGTTCTGACGGTCCGGGCATACTTTTGGGCCTTGTTGGAAGGTGATGCAAAGCAATGGAGATGTTAGCATATCAACAATTGCTAATGATACAAAACAATTGAGAAACAATGCAGTGCGGCAAAAAATGGACATACAGCAGACTCGGAAGATTTCTCGTCTGGATATTGGACAATGACGGGAGCGGAGGTGGCATTACTTCTGATCTTGGTTTTTGAAGTCGATGCGAAGGATGCACCAGATTTGCCAGAGGTTATTTTTGCCAGAGAATGGGAAAGATAGAGCTGTGATGATGCCTTGTGCTTGTCCTTGCTACAAGACACATCCTGGATTCGGGAGGTACGGATACGAGGAGAGGAAGGGGGCAAAGACGAGGAGGATGGTATGCAGATCGGCGAAGTATGGCGGACGGATGGATCGAGGGTAATCGATTTTGAGTGGGATGGAGAGATGGATTGGGGGTGGGCGAGGGTGGCGTCTGTCGACAGCCAGCTGCTCGAGATCAAAGAATCTGACATTCTTTATATTATGTCGTCTCTAACGAGATGCTGTGCGGGTTTGGAAGGTAGACTGCACTAAAGAGCCGTTGAGGATAGGGACTCAGTGAGTGAGGAATGAGAAGGGGGAGAAGAAGAAGGAAAGTGACAAGAAGGATTAGGATATACGAAGGTCTTTATATGCAAACAGTGAACAACAACATCATTGCCGACAACAACATTCTGCAAAATCGAGTTGTGGAAACAAGACATGATCTATTTACAACCCTCCAATCCTCTGCTTCTTTTTTGGCAAAGGTTGTGAGTATCATTTGCGATTTGCGCATGGTACACAGCTCTTGTTTGCCACAACATGGCAATTAAGAGTGTGTTGGTGCTTTGAATGGGGTTGAGCACTGCCCCTGCCCGAATGCTTTTCTTGTGCCCACTCTATCACTCTTTGACCATGCTACTCTTCGCAAGGATGGCTTACCCAACAGTTACACAGCGGTCGTGATTGCGAGATGCCCAAAATGAGCTTCCTTCTTGTTAAGCGCCTTTTGTTTCGATCTCTTTTCTCTCTCTTCCTCTTTTTCTTCCTTTTCATCAAGTTATACATACATACATCCTCCCATTCTCAATACTTGCGATCGGTTTGCCCTTTGTTTCCATCATTTCTTCTCCATTGCTATTCTTCTTTCTTCAAGGCCTTCTTGTTCCTTTCATTGACTGACGGCCCTCCCGTGAAGTAATAGTCCGTTATCCTTTACGCCCAATCGAGATTAGATTGTCACTGGATTGCGCATCATAAACTTGTTGAAAAACAACACCACAACACAAACACGCAATGGTCCAATGAGCAAAGGTCAGAAAGACACCGGAGAGACATGCGGGCATCCACGCTCCCCCCCCCCCCCCTTCAACCTCCGTCTCCTTCTCTGCAGCAGCGAAGAAGACGATGAAGTATTCGCAACATGGGCACCATGGCAGACCAAAAAAAAAAAAATAAGCAACGAAAACAAAACACAACAAAGAAACTGCACTAAAAGAGGCGCGGCTAATTGCCTTAACTATGAATGTTTTGCAAGTCCTTTTGTTTCCTCTCCAGATCTTTGTTTAAGCTCGCGTTTGCTCGGCAAAAAACCCAGTTCCAAAGCTAATGATGTGTATGCACGCGTGCCATAATTTTTCTATTTCTTTCTTTCTTTCTTTCCTTGCTTGTCTTCTTTTCCTCCATGACTCGCCACTTCCTGTGGACAAGAACCAACATGCAACAACGCAACAACAACAACAACAACAACAACAATAATAATAATAATAATAATGGGATAGTGGGATCGAAATGTTTGGAACGTTATTATTTGGTCTTCAACGTCACAGGGACAGAGAAGAGAAGAGATAACATGGTATGTGGGCCAAAAAAAAAGGACCATCGTCTTTTTGTTCCCAATGGGCGAAAACATCTCGTTGGGCGTTCCTCGTTCGTCGCGTTCTTTCTCTCTCTACTTCTCGCTCCCTATCGCTCCTTGGTTCAGTCTTCATCACTGCTGGTGATGCCACCTTCATCCTCGTGCGATGGTCCACCACCTGCAACTGTTTCTGTGTATGCATTCAAAGAAATCGGCTTTCTGACCTGAGGCTCATGGACGCTCGGACCCGGTGATTTCTCCTGGTTCATGTGTTGTTTGTTTTGGTGAAAACAGGAGAAACGGCGTCGTTAGTTTCCGTGGAAAACAGTCCATGAATCACAATAGTGTCATATGGACATGAAGTGTCTTTCTTACCTCGAGCGCACTGTCCAAAAAGTTGACCAGGTCGCCATCGTCGTCGCTCAATATCTCTGATTCCTTTTTCTGCCTTGGTGGAGGCGCCTTTTGTTGTTGTTGCTTCATTCGCTCATGTGGTGGTGGTGGCATAGGGATAGGAAGTTTGGGCGTGCCTCCCGAGCCAGCTGGCTTTGTCTTTGGCGCGGAGGCTGGTTTGGGTGTCAGGGGTCCGCTTGTGCCTAATGGTGTTCTTGAACCTCCGTTGTAACCTATCGAACCTCCTCCAATCGGTGTAGATAAGCCCAGTCCAATCGAACCAGGTGCATTTGACCCGGATACTGGAGGATGCTTTCCTGGTCGTCCTCGCCGAGACCGGTCTGATCCCGATTCCGAATCACTTGAACCAGATCCTGAACCTGAACCCGAGTCTGATCCAGATCCTGAACTCGAGCTTCCAGAAGAACTGCCAGAGCTGGAACCTGATCCACGACCCGAGGAGGATGACCCCGACCCCGATTCGCTTCCTGAGGTGGACACCTTTCGTCGTCGAGAAGGTAGAGAAAGTGTCGTCGATGTTCCAAATGGTGGTGCTGATGATCCTGGCGCAAGTCCTACTCTTGCATTTGCTTCTCGGACCTCTGGAGGCGGAGGCAAGGGTATTTTTGGTCGTGGTTTTGATTTGACGGGAGTTCCTGTTGATGGGCCATTGGATGGTGCCGAGAGTGGCTGTGGGGCTGGTGACCGGGCTTCCGGTACTGGTAGCAACACTGGGATGACTGGAGTCAACACTTCCTCCATCTCCTCGTCTTCATCAAAGTCCTCATCGTCGTCTGCCTCTTCGCCTAGATCTACAATTGCTCTCTCAATCTCCATGTCAATGTCGCTGATGCCATCGAGTACGCCGTCGACATCGTCCACAACCATCGCATCTAGGTCTCGGTCACTAGGAGCGCCGTTGCTCTTATTCCTGTCAGATACCGATTTCTTATCGAAAGAAGATGACACACTGTTACGGTTGTGGCTGCCCGAATCGCTAAGGTGGTGATCTACACGACCGTTTGATTCTTTCCGTGGCGGGACAGGTGTGGAGGTGGCTGAGCTTGTGGTGGGTGGCAAGACCGCGTTGGGGTCATATGAGCTGTTGGGCAGGAGCAAGACTGGCTGCTTTGGCGTGTCCTTGTTCCTCCTGTTTTGAATAAACGAGAATGCCGAATGTTGCCGCTCCAGCGTGAATGTCTACTCAGTATTCGAGGTGACGTTTTTTAATTAGCAACTCCTGTATAACATCCACAAACTCGTTTTCGTTCCTGCTGAGTTGATTCGTTACCTGTGTCTCCTCGTCAAAGATCAATATACAATCCACCGGTCTACCTGTCCGTTCCGTTGAGGTCCATGAATATGTCTCCGCGCCTCCTCCATTGATTGACGACGATGACGATGAGGCATGGTTCTGATCTGTGGATCCACTGTTACTTCCGTGCCCTGAGAATTCAAGCTCGAAGGTCTCTCCGTTGCCAACAAGACCGCCAGGCCGCGACTTGTCTACGGACTCTGGTTGGAAGTTGTCTATAGAGAAAGAGGGCAAAGCGAGGTATGAGGGATCAATTGGACAGGGCATCGAGGGTGCAAAGACCAAAAAAATGACAAAGGATGGAGAAGAAATTTGCGTTCATGCAGTTGCGCTCCCCAGCCGAGCCCACTCCAAAATCAAGCGTCCTATTGCATATTTGCTTTTTTTTTGTTGCGCCTGCTGTGCGATGCACAATCAAAGGCTCTATTGCCCTGAAGGCGAGGAGGGCATGTTGGCGCAAAAACACGAGTACGTCGACACACCCGTGGACAAAACACTAACTTACACTTGAACTGAACAAACTCGTTCCCTGCGGAAGACGAGGCGTCGCTCGACTGGGCAAGTAATGATGCACCCCGCTTGATGCGGTACACACCCTTGTCATCCCAGCCAACCATGAATGTGAATGTACTGTGTAAGCGGAAGTTCTTTGATTGGGTTGAAGGCGTGTTTGAATGGTTTGGTTCACAAGAAAAGTAAAAATGGTCTGCGAGTGGAGGACGTCGTGAGGCGGGCTAAGGAATCGTTCGGAAAATGAAGTAATGTACAGTCGACTATGTCAATGCGATCATAGAGCGAAAGGTGGAAGGGGGTGAGTGCACGGGAAAAGGATGAATGTCGAAATGAAGGTGGAATGGATGGATGGATGGAGGAAGGGATGGCTGTCTCCACTCGTCTTCTTTCTTCCTCACGAGCATTGATCACGGATTAAGGGGCGTCGGTTTATTCTTTTGGGGTGCTGCTATCTGAACTTTCAGCCCTCGCGCTCTGCATTCATAAGCCGCTTGCGACGATCATACTCCTGGAAAGAGCTTACGTCGCGGCCAAACACCCAAGTCAACATCCAGTACATGGGGATAATCATCTTGTTTCTCATAGACACACTCATTGTCAGGTACGATGACCGCCAAAAGATCCATGCCAACTTGCCAGACTCCTTGGCGTTCTCGTTGAGCTTGGTCATGTCTACCACAGCTTCCCAGTTACCAATGTACGCCATCGATCCCAGGTTCTTGAACGAGAATGGCTCAGCGACGTCTGTGAAGGACCTTTCTGGGTACTTGGCCAGTTTGTTGAGAGCCTTGCGCAAATAGATAGCTTGTTGGTTCGCCACTTGCGCCGTCTGAGGAAGTTCGTGGTCTATTCACAAGGCAGGAGAATACAAGTTAGCAAGTTAGTACACAAAAATCCGCATAATTCTTTGTTGCTTGTCCAAGTAAAAAGGCATGTCTTACCTTTGATTGTAGCACAGTCACCAAGCGCATAGACATTGGGGATGATGTTGCCTTCTGTATCCAGCACACGGAGATATGGATCGGTCAGAATCCTCTTGGATCTTGACTTCAAGACCTTGCCCTCCAGTGACGCCGTCAGCGGGTTCTCGGTCAATCCTGTTGACCAAACCAGACATCCGAACGGAATCACTTTGCCGTCCTTGAGCACCAGTCGCCCATCTTCAACCTTGTCGACCACGGTTCCAGTGCGGACTTCGATGCCGGATCGCTTGAACTTGTTCATGCAGTACTCGGACAAAGAGTGATCAAAGTTGGCCAGAATCGTGGGTGCCACGTCGTAGACAGCCAGTGTGACATGGTTCATCAGTTGTGGGAACAATCGTGAGCAATCTTCGCGAATAAAGTCGTGCAGCTCGGATGAGAACTCGACACCGGTGGGGCCACCACCCACAACGGCAAAGTGCAGCAGGCCGTTCTTTTCTTCGTCGGAGCGAGACATTTCAGCTCTCTCAAAGCACTCGATGACACGGGAGCGGATCTTGCGTGCGTCCGAGACTTCCTTCAGAAAGAAGGCGTGCTCCTTGACACCGGGGATGTTGAATGTGTTCGAGTAAGATCCGACTGCAATGATCAAGTGGTCGTAGTCGAGCTGCAGTTTCTTGCTGTTGCCCTGGGTGTCGGCTGTGATCGATTTGGGCACTGAGGATAGGTTCGAGGTACAGTCGATCTTGGAATGTTCAAGATCCACAGAGTCGCACCAGGCTTGGTGGTACTCGACGTTCCGGGTGTAGCCGCGCACCGGTTCAGTGATGCATCGGAATTCCAGTGTGCCGACAGATGTGCTCGCCAAAAGCGGTGTGAAAAGGAAGTGGTTTCTAATAAGAGTTGTGGATATGTTTCGCCAAAGAACCATTAGTCATCCTGGGTTCGAAGTGTAAAGTTCAACTAATGTTTCAGGACGAACGATGCCACTATAGTACCTTGGCGAGACAGCGACGATTTGATAGGCGTCCTTGTTCATGTCGCGCAGCAATTTGAACCCGCCCCATCCAGATCCCAGAATCATTACTCGCCCTAGTACGATCGAGATGGTTAGCAAATGACATTACCCATGGATATCAATGCTTTGAAGTGATCAAGTGAGAGGAGTGTCTTTCTTATTACCTTGAGTCTTGCCGACGGATCGGATCCCACGCTGCTGGAATGGTGTCAAGAACACTTTAGAAGAAGATGAGGTAGTTGTTGAGGGCGAGATCAGATGCAAGGAGGATGGAAAGAGTGCCAGGCGGTGGGTAGATGCTGTGGTGGTCCTTCTGGAAAGATGGCTGTAGAGTCGAGTGGGCACCGTGTATTGCCTTGTGGGCATCCAGATCGAGTGAGAAACATCTATTTCCATACCGTGGGAAAGGCAGGTTAGAGTGACATTGAAGAAAGGGGTGCGCTTTGTCTGGACGATTTGGCGAGTCCCACTCAGGGAGGAGGAGGACGTCGGTGATACTTACGATGGAGGCGTGACATTTTTATGCAAATGCGATTATGAGAATGGAGATAACGAATATATGAACGAGAGACAACGTATATATGAAGGAGAGTGTGGGCGACAGTGAGAGTGGAGGTGAACAAGAGAAGTGAGGGTGCAGAAAAATGGGCCACTCCTATTTATACCTTTGGGTGGTGTGGAGTTTGACATGACATGATGCGAGGAATGATGTATGTCCTTCGAGCAACTCCTCTGCACAGACAACCGCCTCGACTCTACAAATAAAAAAAAGCCCGGACCGAATCAAAGTTGATCCCTCCTGTGCAGGAAAGCTGACCTGGTTCGTAATCTCGGTCCACCGAGTTGACTTTGCGCCGAGTTTTTTTTTTGTGTGTCTGTTATCATACTTAGTCCTGGCAAGGACGAGTCGGATGAAAGAGTACGCTATGTGCTGCGATGTGATGTGGTGCGGTGCTTCGCTTTTGTACGACGTCGCAATAAACGCAAACGCGCCCTTGTATTCGGAATCGGAGACAACTCTTCAGCGGGTCTCTTCCTTCTTGCGCCGAAATCTATTCCTTCGAAATTGAGAAAAGGAAAGCCGCGCCCTTCCGATTTTATTTTTTATTGTTCATATTTTCTGTGTGGCTGCGCTGCAGCATCCATACGTCAATGGGATGATCGGACTCACAAACCTATGCGAGGCATTCGATCGCCCCTACTATCCTTCCCCTCGACTCTGTGCAGAATAAAACCTGTTTGAACGTGGGCTCGAGACAACTGCGTTCATTCTCCAAGTATCTCAGGATTCTCCACCACCCTGCCCTTGATCTTGTGCTCCCCTGCCTTCGCACGGTACGATGTGTGAGCTGAAAATAATGGTAATTAGGAGTGGAAGCAAGGAGGCAAGCTTAACCCTGATAAGCTTGTACACAGATTGACCGCAAGCCCAACAAAAACAACAAAAAAATTCCCGATGCGTCATGGACTGGAGGCCCTCAGTCTCTGCTACGAGAGGCAATGTTGTTTTTAAGGGCGGGCACTGTGCAGACAAAGGGCAGATCTGATATAGCATTTGCCTATCTCTCGCTCTTCCCTCCCTCCTCTCTCCTACTGTGTGGTGGTGATATACCCAACAATATCGACGTCTAGGGTGTTCTCTCTTTCCATACCAAGATCCTATTCCGGCCGACAAGATCACAACAAGACATTCCACATCCAAAAAATCGCGCCATGGGGTCAATAAAGACGACGATACACACAACTGCCTTTTTTCTTCTATTAATCACAAACAAAGATGCAGCCAACGTCGGGCCGTTTGATTTGCTGCTCCAGCTTCTCAACTTGAGCCCCGTTCACTCGTCCTCGACTGCCACGCCGCGGCTCGCTCTGCACTCCTAGCTCGACTCGGCCCTCGGGTATGCCATTCATATTGGAAGGGGCATCCGTGCCCTTGTTGCGAGGCTGGGATTCCAATGACGCGGTGAAGCTAGATGTTGATCCGAGAACTTGTGGGGCAAGTGACAATGGGTGTGTAGGAGGACCATCAGGAGAGCCATGTACATACGCTTGGCAGTTGGCAACTGGGGCAAACCCATTCCCAGTGGTGCTTGACTTGTCCGTTGTTAATTTTGATAGCCCAGACTGACCCGATGTTGCGACGGATCCTTCGTGAGCACTAGAGCCTAATGGATCATGGAGTCGACCATTCACCAGAAGTCCCTCTCCCTCGTTCTTCACAATGATGTTTCCGTTGAGAGCAGATCGGCGATGTTGTTGTGCTTGGGAGGCTATGCCTGCGCTCGATCGTCGACGTCCTTCTGTCATCTTGAAGCTTGGCTCCACGAGCTCGTCAAACTCTTGGCCGGATTCCCATCGTCTCCATGCTTCGGCGAGACCTTTCTCCAGATTACGAGTCCACCGGTGAGTGTCGAATAGTAGACTGCGGTCTCGGTTTTCCCACAATTTCTTGCGCAGATCCATCAAGGGACCATGACCAATCCAGTGCACCACTGACTGATGTCCTGCTTGTCCGGGAAAGGCCAAATGTTGTTGTTGCTCCACACCTCCACTTATCGGGTTGAAGGGACGTGGAATTGAGGAGGCGCTCATGGCCTGAGGAGGCACAGGAAGTCCCAAGCTCTGCTTCAGCACACTATCCTCAACATACTCCCATCGGCAGCCCTGAGCAAACGCAATAGCACGCTCTTCGTACTCTTCCTCAGTCGATACCACCATCTCATTTCCGTGTCCTGTTGCATAGGCAATACTGGCACCCACGCGGGAGCACATCTTGTGACCATATTTCGGGAAAGTAAGGATAGGCGTTCCGCTCCACAGAATATCTGCAGCCGTCGTGTGGGCATTGCACTCTGGTGTGTCCAAGAACAGGTCAGCAATGCGTCCGCGGTGTATATGAACTTGTTTAGGAGCCACATCGGTAAAGATCACCCGAGACGCCACTGAGGGACCAGCCCATTCATTGGCCGTTCGAAGAAGATGTGGCTCACCCGCCGCTGGGAATCGGAGAAGCCAAAGGATCGCATTCGGAACTCGATCCAAAATCTGGAGCCACACCTTGAAGATCTGAGGATCAATCTATCAATAACGATTGCCAAGATGTTAGCTTTCTATTCAAAGGCAAGATCAGTCACTCCAACGTCAACCCTTTTGGTTGAGCCTAACCTTGTACAGCTGGTTAAAGTTGGCAAAGATCACAGTGTTCTCGGCCAGTCCTGGGAAGAGCTCTTTGCGCATCTGCCACCGGCGATCCTGCTCCAGGATCCAAGACCACTCTGGGCTCATCGCTAAATGAGGCTCAGTGGCGAGAAGCAATCGTTTTTCCTGCTCCTTTTCTTCCTCGCGGAATCCTTGCCGGTGGTCGTTCACAAAGTAGCTGTGAGGCATGTAGATAAACTTTTCGGTATAGACCCAATCATCGCTAGAGTCCTCGGGATCCACATCGCCTTCGAAATCCGAAAAAGTCTTGCGAGCAAACTCCTTCGATGGATCCGACTCAGATTCAATAGGTGAAACGCCTTTCTCTACTCCTGAGCTGGGTCGCCTTGAGATTGATGGTGGCGCACGACCATTCGTAGTCTCCAGGATCATGGCGCGTTGTTTTCTCTTCCATGCGACTCCTGTAACAAGCTCTGGAGGGCAAACGATAGGATCCGCCACAATATAGTCGCACCAACCCGCGCCAAGAGTGCCTGCGAAACCCATGAACGAGACTTGAACCGGACAGGGACGTGCAGCAAAGACTTCGTTGCGAGCGCCCTTCGTGTATCCGTTCAAGTTCACAAGGACATGAATCCCATCAGCCACGATCCGCTCGACAATGGCTTGCGTGCTCCAGGTAGAAACTTCAATAAAGTGCTCGGCCTCGCTCTGGATCTTGACACGGTATGGGGTCTGGTCTGCTGGAGTGGTGGCGTAGCAAAAGACTTCAAATTGGCTCTTGTCGTGCATGCCAAAGACACTTTGCATTAGATGGGACAGGGGATGGTTGTTGAAGTCACTGCTCACATAGCCGATCTTCAGTCGTGGCGTTGGCGGGGCTGGTGGTGGGTATACAGTGGCAGGGAGCCAACGAGATCCGAGTGTTCCATGAGAGATCCGAAGAGCATTTCTGTGGGAAATCAAACGGATCTGGCGGGCTGTCAGTGGATAGGTGAATGTGTGGAAAGGAAGCACCGTTGGGACAGGAGGTGCGGCCAGACCACTTGGAAGCATGGGTCGCTGATAAGCATCGCGAGTTTCGGAACTGGGACGTCGAGAACGGAGAGCCTTGGGATCGTACTTTTCAAGATACCAGTTCCGCTGGAGCCGCCGAGTTGCGCGCTCGATTAGTCGAGTGACCCAACCGCCTTCGTTCCGTCGATCCTTGGAGTCAGCTCTTATAATCCATCCGTTGAGACGGCTCTGCCACAGGGCCGCCGCGGGGTGCTGAGTGTTCGAGTCCAGAAAAGCGCGTAGGATTAACTGCCACAGGTCATGATGGAATACCTTGACAATGCCGATGCCCCATACAGCGCCGTCCGTCAACTGCTTCTCCACAATCTCAGAGACTCGACCCATATATCCCGAGGCCAGTGGCTTATCCACATTAGGATTGTTGAGGACAACCAGTCTGCCCTCGGTCGAAACACTAATGGGTCCAACGCCACCTCGTCCACGCCAGTCGCAGACGCCGCCCAGGGCGTTCACAAGACCACAAACAGCTTCTGAGAAACCTGGGTTGATTTCCACCGCACGGCGGTACCACTGGATACTCTCCTGCACCTTCCCGAGGTCCTTGATCGCATTTCCGAGATTGGCCAGCGCTACATCAAATCGTGGGTTGCATTCCACTGCCTTTTCATACATGGCTACTGCCTCATTAAGTTGACCCATGTCCTTGAGGAGCGATCCGAGGTTGGTGTACAGATGGGGGTGGCGAGGGTCAAGCTGAAGGCCGTAGTTATAGAACTGCAAAGCGAGAGCCTGACCAGTCACAGGGTAGACAGGTGTGGCAGGTGCAGGGATGACAAGACCATTGGCTTGAACTTGCAGCTGCACGGGTTGAGCGGGCGGAGGGTACGAGAATATTTTGGCTGTAGGAGGAATCGAGCTCAGTAGAATTCCGAGATTGTTGCAGGTCGACGGTGAGGGATTCAACGCAAGGCTGAGGTAGTACATGGGCAGAAGCATCGATACCGTGGGCATGAACTGATCAGGTCCAGACAGTTCCTTGGCTTTGGCTGGCTGGTCGAGGAAGTCCTGGTAAAGCTTGGCCAGAGTCAGCAGCACAGTGCTAGTCGTTTGGTTTGCCTGCTGCCACAGTCCAGTGTTGCCACCCTGGGTAACTCCTCCTGTCTCGGAACAGGTCGCAGCTAAAGCAGCCAAACCTGGAAGAACACCCCCCGTCTCTTGGAATACCACTTGAGTCACTTGGAGGGCTTCTTCTGGTCGTAGAAGCAACATGGCACCGTCCAGCTCCCGTGCGGTGGGGCGGGGATATCCTGCGGCCATACGGGTGCGACACATGATCTCAGTAACAACCTGGATGGCGCCAATGCCTTGACCAAACACAATTTCGAGACTGCGCTCGTACTCGCGGCGAGCACCGGCAACGTCACCAATCGCATATTTAAGATTTCCCTTGGCGTAGAGCAGGTTCTGAAGTCTTGGCGTGTGCTGGATGGGCAGGGGAGGTGGTTGCTCGCCAGTTGGATCGGATGGGTCTGGCAAGACATTTGCCTCAACGAACTCGCAGATTTTGAGTGCTTCCTTGTAGCGGGGCGGTTGTTGGACGCTCGTTGGTGTATCTGTCTTTGGTTTAGGTTGGGCTCCAGAAACTTTGGCGTCATTGGATGTCTCTGACGACTGATTTGAAGCTTCTGTGGCGCCGTATCCGGAACATAAGACCCCGATCAGATTCTCAAAGGCATCCCAGTAACCAGGCCGAAGTCGAACAGCCTTCCACCACCATGATTCGGCTTCTGACTGACGTCCAAGACTCCGCAACGTCGTACCAATGTTGCTCATCGCCTCGACATAGTTGGGGTCCTTGGTGAGAATTAGGTGGTTGTAGTGGAGTGAAAGCTCGTAGTCGTGCCGCGTGTAGTGGACGCAGGCCAGCAAAAGTAGTGTCGGCAGATGAGATTTGTGGAGTGAAGAAAGCGTTTGAAGGATAGGAACCAGTGGTGAGGTCGGTGATGGATTGGAGGCTTCGGAAGCATAAAGCATGTGGGCGTATGTGAGGAGATGATCTAACACAAAGAGAAATGGCGATAGAGCGTTAGTCAAGCTGTTAAGATGAGAATATTTGACGAAGTTGGAAAAAAATGTTTCCACGTTTTGCATACCTCGCCACTCGTCTTTGTTGGGATCGATAATAAGCTGTTGGCTCTTTCCATCAGCAAGTTGTACTTGAACAATCATTGACGTTTGCGGGGTCTGAGGCAACTGAACCACCTTAGTGATAGTGATCGGACCAGTAGCCATCACGGAAGCAGCCATTTGGAGAGCCAGCTCCTGTGGCTGCTGAGCGACAGCTAGAAGTAGTTCTTGTTGTTGCTGTTGTTGCTGTTCTTGTCCATGCCGGTCTAAAATCATTTGCTGGAGCTGGATCAGTTGCTGTTGTTGAGCTTGAGCCTGAGCCTGAGCCTGAGCCTGCTGAAGATGTTGCTGTTGAAGGTGGAGTTGCGAGGTAGATTGTGCAGAGAACTGTGCAGGGATGACCAATTGCCCATAACTGTCTAGCGAAGCCTGACCATAAGCCTCCTGTGGTAGTACTTGTCGATGTTGCCCAGGCTGAGAATGATAATGGTTCTGAGCCTGAGAGGGATACAACTGCAGCTGCTGTTGCTGCTGTTGGATTTGTTGCTGCTGCTGTTGGATCTGTTGCTGTTGCTGCTGGTGTTGTTTGTGAAGCTGTTTGAGCTGCTGTTGCTGTTGCTGTTGCTGCTGCTGCTGCTGCTGCTGTTGCTGCTGCTGTTGAAGTGAATGTTGATGAAGTTGAGGGTGGGCGATTTGGTACTGGACGGGTGGGTGACCTTGATAGAGGAGAACCTGTTGTTGCTGATAAGCCGGAGAGGTGTAGACTTGATGTTGTGGCTGCTGTTGTGATTGTGGATAGATTCCCGAGGGTGCGTGTGGGTGCGTCTGTTGCAGCTGTTGTAGACGCGCTTGGTAATGGAGACCCTGTTGATCCAGATGACTAGGGTGCCTTGGGGCGTAGTCCTGTATTGATGTTTGGCCGGCGGGGTGCTGGAAAGACGGGTGATGCTTTTGCGGGTACAAAATCCGATCCGATTTGCCCTCCTTTGAATAGTAAGATGTAGAGTGGAGTGGGTGAGTGTGTGGGTGTGGATGTGGATGAGACGACTGCATCATCGACTGTGAGTCGTTGTATGAGGCTCCTGGTGGAGGATATTGGAGTATACTGTCGAGGTACTGGTGATCCGAGAAACTGCCCCGCGCCAGTCTTGCCCGCTGAAGTTCTCTGTGATGATGAGCATCGACACTTCCCGATCGTTCGAGTCGAAGCCAACCTCGGTCTTGGTGATAGTAATACGACAAGGTGTTGGGTGACGGCGGTGGCTGCATCATGACTGGTAGTTGCTGGTTCAGATGGGCTTGAAAGCCCTGTATGCTCTTGGCATAGAATGGTTGTGCTTGAACCTGTGCTTGTAATTGTGCTTGTGCCTGTGCCGCCTGTGCCTGGGCCACCTGTGCCTGTTGTTGTTGAAGTTGCTGCTGGTGATGCTGTACAGCGGATGTATATTCCCGAACGTAGGCTGCAGCTGTGTTGTGATGGTCGTAAGCACCCGCGTCCAGATTACTTCTAGCTTGTGACGACGACATGGCCAATCGACTAGACCGAGATAAAGGAAAGGTAAAAAGGAGGGCGATTTAGCTTGCATTCTTTCCGTGTCTTGTTTGAAGTGGCACGACCCTTGAAACAATGGACGTCATGTTCCCGGGTCTACGAAGTATCCTGATCCACAAACACACAAATACACAGACAATTGCAGACACACAGGGAAAGAGACACAAAGAACGTAAAACATAGACATGGACATGGACAAGACAAAGACACTAGCGAAAAAGAAAATTCAGACGGAGATCGATCAAACAAGTGTCGTCTTTACCTTGTGATGATGGAGGACGATCTTCGTTGGATCTAGTGCTTTGCAGATGGTTCAGGTGCTTCGCTCGCTCTTTCTCTCTCTCCGCGTGTGTGTCTATCTTTGAGTACTGAGTAGGTTAGTTGGTGATTGAGTTACCTAAGTGAGTGATTGAGTACAGACAAACAGGCAAAGGCCCAAAATGTAGTGGAAAAATATAAATCGTCATCGGGAAGAGATGGCTGGGCTGACCATCAATCTCAGACTTTGGGTTCAAAAGGACTGGCCGAATTGACTGAGCTAACAAAGTCCCCGTTCAGTCAGTTCAGCCCGTCAGTTCAGTCAGGAGTGAAGTGGAGTATAATAGAGGAGAGCAAAGTGCGTGTTGTATGGATGGATGTATGTGTCGAACATATTTAGTATTCTTTGTCATTCAATCCGACCTCCCGCAAGCCCTCCTGTCATGCCTGTCTGTCCATCTGTCTGTCCGTGGTCAGAGAGTTCCCAGGCCAATGTTTTTTTTGTTCTTTAGCACCCCATCCTCGATCCAAAAAACAAAAGTGTATGTACTTAGTGTCCCCTTTGAGTGTCGTCTTTAGTCCACTTCAGCAAGGGGATGCCAGAGTGCTAGCAACTATCCAATGTATCCACCCATTTAATGACCTTCAGTATCATAACCCATAACAAATTGTTGATTGAAATATCCCTACATGTGTCAATATAACCCCCCCCCCCCTCTAGACCAGGTCGAACTGACATCCCCACTTTGCTCCACCCTCTTGCTCATGTTGCATAGCGAAACGCAGTGGGGATACCGATAATGAGGCCAAGTGTCCTATTACTGCCCGTTACTGCGACAACTTCAGTAAACCGAACAAAAAGCGTGGTGTTCCAATGTGGGGCGACCTTCCTACAAATGCCGTCGTTTGGAATGTGTTGGCGGGGGCTGGTTTGTTTGGTGATGAGCTGTGCTTTCCTGGACGAATCGTGCATGCATACGGGTTTGTCCAAGAAGACAGTGCCAATGACGAACAAGACCAAGACACCTCCATGGCTGGGTAGCATGCATTGATCTCCAAGTGCACTACTGAAATGGGAGGCAATCCATAGACCTCCGAGATCCCACCTCCGCCACGGATACCCTAGTGGAGTCAATTCACTTCATCCTTGTCTTTGAAGTTCTTGTCTTTGTGTCCATGTTTCCTTTTTTTTTTTTTTTTGTCTGTGCTCTATGTTTTTTTTTTTTTTTTTTTTTTTTTACCTTTTTCGAAAGTAACTTTAAGAACGAGGGTCGTGAACTGAAGAGAATGAAATAATAATAACAAAGAAAGAATGGCAGGTGTCGTTAACGAAAGATGGAAGGATGAGGTGAGGGTGGAAGATGATGAAAAGTGATAAGCTGTTGTTCCCTCCCCGAGGAGAATAGTGAATGAACAAACGGAACAAATGAGCGAGCGAAAGGAAGGAGAGGCGAGTGTGAGAGATGAAGAAAGAAAGCAAAAAAATCTGACGTTTATGGTGTTTGAGCAAAACACACGAATTAATTTTTCTTTCTTTTGGTGCACCGAGGCAACGGTGGCAGTTGTGTTGAGCAATGAAATCATCGCAGACGCAAGAATTCACGGACCCCGGTCTCTTATCGAGCTAGCCTCGCAGCCTAGCGTCTCAGATAGATACCGCCACTTTGCCATCCCATTGATGTCGAACATGCTGGTTCCCAATTCAGAAGGAGGAGCCATCGAGGACAGGAGTATGCTTGACACTGGCTGCTCTCAAAAATAGCTATCTGTCTGATGTCTGAAGCAAACAACTTAAAGTAGTGCCATCAAATGCTGCAGGTGGCAAGCTAACGCAAACACCACACTAACCATTCCAGGCTTGTGCGGGGTCAAGGTTCTTGCTGCCCTTGCTTGCTGTCTATGGCATGACTACCCATGACGCGTTGCGCAACTAGTTACTTCCTTTATCTCTGTCCCATCCTCGCCTTCCTTCAGTCTCAAGTCACAGTGTACACAAACACAGCTGTCCCTCTGCGCATAACAAATCTGCATGGCCACATAGTGAGTCAAACGACAACCGCCAGATGTGGTAAAAAGAATATAAATGTTGGATGCTAATTTATGAGTCCATTATGAAAGTGTACAAGAATGAGTGAGAGAAAAATAATATGCTATGACAAGTAAAAGAGGATTGAAAAACTACAAACGGAATAAAGAATATGAATAAAAGAAAACAAAAGAAAGAAGGAGAACGCAGAATTACTTCTTCTCCTTCTTGTCCTTCTTCTCCTTCTTCTCTTTCTTTTCCTTCTTGTCTTCCTTGTCCTTCTTCTCCTTCTTCTCCTTCTTCTCTTCCTTCTTGTCCTCCTTCTCGGACTTCTCCTTCTTGGCCTTCTTAGCAGGGACCTCCTCGGCCTTTCTCTTCTTGCCTGCGGAGACGGGCTCGTCCTCGCCAGCAGCGTCCTTCAATCCGTCGAGGACCTTCTTCATGGTATCAGCGTTCTTGGAGGGGGTAGCACCAGACTCGTAGAACTCGAGACGCTCCTCAACCTGTTCCTTCATGGCTTCACCAAACTTGGTGGTGGGCTGCTCGCTGAAGCAATCGATACGGGAAGCAATGGAGCACTTGTTGGCGACAAAGCGAGAGATGCGACCCTTGTTCTTGGCGCCAGCACGGCCAATGAAGGAAGAGTGGTAGATCAAACCATACTTGGGGGTGTTGCCCTTGGTCTTCAAGGCACGGAACAGAGCCTTCTCGGCACCAAGAATCTGGACAGTCGAGGCGGGATATTTGGAGAGGTTGGTCAAGGAACCAGCGTGGGAGATCAGACGGGCACCGACCATCTCGCCAATCAAGGCGGACAAGTTGGGAGCAACGTTGTTCATCTTGGAGATCAGGTACTCGTGCAACTTCTTGCGGTAGTCAGCAAGGTCAATGACGCGCTTGGCAAAGTTCTCAATGTTGATCATGTCAATCTCAGAAATATCAGTACCCATGGAAGCACGGGCAGCATCGACAATCTGCTGGGCCTGGGCAGCATCGCCGGTGATCTCTTCCAAAGCCTCCAACTTGCTCTCGGACAGGTCGCTCTTGTTCTTGATGAGCTGAGCAAGCTTGGCAAACTTGTAGTTATCGTTGACAATCTTCACGAGCTCGGGGAAGTGCCACGAGTACCACTCTCTATTGAAGGATAGTGGGTACTTGGTTGTTAGCACGCAAAACGCTAAGAAAAAAGATATCAATCAGGTGGTGACTCATGCTTTTCCTTGATTACGAACCTGATGCGCATGGCGAAAGTGTTGACGTCCTTATCCATCTGATCCAAAAGAGCAATAGCTTGGATGATCATGTTGTCGGAACGGTGAACGTTGAACTTGACCTTGCCACGGGAGTAGCTGTGACCCAAACCGAGCTGAGCACGCTCGAGATCGCCCTCCTTGAGCTGCTTCAAGAGCTTGTCGCCAAAGAGGCGGACACCGCGGACAAGATCCAAGACGATCTCGCTGGCATCAACGTCATATCCAAGACCCTCCTTGATGGATCCAGCCAATGACTTTTCGGTGACGCCCAAAACAACCTTGCTCTTCTTGCCAGGCTTGGGGAGGTTCATCTCCAAGAAAGCCTTCAAATGGTCGTTCATGATACCTGCAAATTCATTGAGAAGGTTGGAATACCCAGATCAGATCAAACAAAGGAAAATAGGCTCGGTGAGTACTAAGCACAAAAAACACGACTTTTCGGCAGATATGTTTTTCATGCTTGTCGCAAGTCGAACCTTCAGAGACGTCGTTCATGTTCTCCAAGGCGTGGGCAGCGCTCTTGAAGGGGGCAAAGGACTTGAGCTTGACCATCTTGCCAAACTTGGTGAGATCAGAAGCGGCGGCAGCAACATCAGCAAGCTTGGAGCCAATCTCCTCTGATTCCAGACGCTCGAAGAGAGCGTATCCAGATGAGCTCTCGTACAAGAAGTAGTTGACCTGGAGGGCAATGAGAACACGAATGCATTAGTTGCATGTCAAGACGCTTGTATGCTGTTGGTGTTGGATGGCAGGTCTTAACAATTTACCATGTTGTATGTAGACAAGTAGGTTTGATGTGGTGGATGAGCGAACAACAGAAAAAAGAAAAAGAAAAAGAAAACACACAATTGGACAAGTGACTGTTTTTCAAACATTACAATGTAAACGTCATCATCATGTGGCGGCGGTAGTGGAGCAAAAACAAAGCTACTGATTAAACTCAGGGCATCATCCATCGCTTTGTACATTTTCCAACTCCAACTCTGTTGTCCACCGCAACTCCACTCTACTAGGGCTGTATACTACCATCCCACTTAACTACCTGTACACCATCACTCCCCTCTTACACCACTCAGCTTAGTCACATACGCACACACTTTATTTGTTTTACCGTGCAAAACCTCATACATCACCTCCCCACACTTGACTACAGCTCACTTCCACTTTTTTTAACATACACCATGTTCTCCGGCTCTGATGACGATGACTATGACTGCCCCCTGTGCATGGAGGAACTTGACATCTCGGACAGAAACTTTCGTCCATGTCCTTGTGGCTACCAGGTACGTTAATCGCTGCAGTTCACTTCTTCGCCACAGAACAGAAAAAAAGCTTATTTTGGTGGGTAAAAGCATGAGGTACACCTTCAGTTTGCTGACAAAAATTGTTGCAAATGACCAATGCGTATGATAGATCTGCCGATTCTGCTGGCATCACATCAAAGAAGACCTTAATGGGAGATGTCCTGCATGCAGGCGCATTTATTCTGAGGAGACCGTCGAATTTACGCCAATCTCAGCAGATGAGTAAGATTGAGTTTTCGGATCGTTTCCAGTTTACAAATGACTCTTGCACAGTCATTCGGAATGGATTATTAATCACTTTCTCATTGGTTACTTTTGCATGAATAGGCTTGCGATGATCAAGAACGAAAAGAAAGCCAAAGAAAAGGAAAAGAAGGAAATTGAAGCCATGAACAGGAAACATCTCTCCAACATGCGGGTGGTTCAGAAAAGTCTCGTATATGTTATCGGTCTTCCCACCAAGCTTGCCAACGATGAACACACACTGCGGCAACACGAATACTTTGGTCAATATGGAAAGATCTCGAAGGTCGTTATCAATCGGAGAAACACCCCAATGCCCATTCCTGGATCAGCGCCTGCTCAACCCAGCCTCGGTGTGTACATTACCTACGTCCGGAAAGAGGATGCCGCAAAGGCCATTGCAGCGATCGATGGCAGTATATGGGATGGCAAGATTCTCAGGTACGACAATAACTTTGCTTTTTCCAAAACTGACCCAACTGCTGTGGTACAACTTATTTATAATTTCGCAACATCTATTTGAATTAGGGCATCGTATGGTACAACCAAGTACTGCACCTATTATCTTCGAGGAATGAATTGCCAAAACCCAGGCTGCATGTATCTACACGAACCAGGAGAAGACGCTGATAGCTATACCAAGGAGGATCTTGCAGTAGGGTGAGTCACTTGTTCATCGACTACTTTTTCTATGGTCATCTCTCAGATGTTGCATCAGCAGTGAAATTAACAAACCAACGCCACACCTTCAAATTCTTACAGAAAACACCACCTACAGGAGCACATGGCTCCATACGACCCATACTCACAAAAGCCAGCTGTTCTTGGGCGACCACCATTACCCTCGCAGTCTTCCAGCTCATCTTTAACACCGAGGCCGAAGCTCGCAACTGTGGCTTCTTATCATTCTGCAACTGGATCTCTCGCAGATTGGCCAGCACCAGGAGAGAGGTCTGGCGGTGACGACAGAGACAGGGATGATGACAGCTCGGCGTTACCGGCAACAGCATCATGGGCCAAACTTGGAAGTAATCCATCGACTCCAACACTGGCCAGTTCGACACCTCTGTTGCGCAGGACAGAGCCTCCGCCATTGCGCTCCAAAGGCTCCACGGCGTCTATCATTACTGGGGTTGTGGTCAACAAAAAGAAAGAAACCCCGGCGCTGGACTGTAAGTGTTAATGACCTGTTGTTATTTTATATCCCTGGCATTTTAATAATTTTGTTTTTTTTGCGCTTTCACCTTATCAGATGCGCCGACACCAGCTGAAGCTCTTGCTATTGAGGCCGCGGTAAAGCAACAACTGCTTCAGGAACAGCGGCAGCTATTAGAGCAACAACGGAAGCAGCAACTGCTTCTGCAGAAACAATTGCAGGAGGAGTCCGATCAAAATGAAGTGTTGAACCAGAAACTTCGGAAACAAAGGCAACTGGAGCAGGAACAAGAACAGCAAGAGCAGCAGAGGCATAAGCAGCAGCAGGAGATGGACACCAAACTCCAGAAACAAAAGGAGAAAGAACAGCAAAGGAAAGAGAATCAACGAAAGGAAAAGGAGCAAGAACAAGCTGAGAGAGCAAGGAAGGAAACCGAGGAGATGGAAAAGCAGCAAAAGAAGGAAGTAGAGGAGAAAGAGGCGCAAGTAAGGAAACGGCGAGAAAAGGAGGAACAGGAGGCGCGGCTCGCTCAGAGTCAAGCCGAGAGCTTGTTTGCCACAGGGCCTGCTCTGTCTCTGGGGTCGTTCTCCTTCAACCCCGACGCCTCCCTGTCGACACTGCCATATTCATATGGTGGGACCAACGCAGAGGTCCCTGGCTCATTTGGACTGGATACCTTCTCGGCGTACTCGAATCTCCCAGTCACTCCTGGACACTATACTGGCTCATTCAATCCCTTTTCTCTGGACGACGAACCACTTTTGCGACGACCCGCGGCTCCATCTTCACGTTCCTACTTGGGTGACTCGGATTATGAACCCAGCCTTCTGCGTGACAGACCTGTTGGGCCTCCCATCCCTGGAAAGCCAAGGCAGACTTCCCGCTTTGGATTTGCGATGGAAAACGAGTATGGCGATACGTTTGGGGCTGATGGATACACGGACCCGTCCATGCAGTCAATGCAAGATGGCTTCCGTGCTCTGTTCCCCAATATCAACGTCAGCTTTGGCGCCAATGGTGTGATGAACCTTCAGCAACAGCAGTTGCAACAGCAGCAGCAACAACAGCAACAACAGAACCAATCTCAACAATACCCTGCGCCTTTGATGCACCGTCAGGAAGCACCAAACGCTGGGATGTGGGAGAGGAGCATGGGCCAGCTCAACATGGACCCTCTCTTGACTGCTCCCAGCACTCGTATGGCGGAATATCACCAACAGCTTCTGATGCAGCAGCACACCCAGCGCTCAGCCCCACCTGGCATCACTCGAGGTGCCATCAATCCGTCTGCTGTGAAATCTCCTCCTCCTGGTCTGGAGACCGTAGTCAGGACTGATCTTGGTGGCTCGTGGTCGGGATCACAGTCGCAACAACAACAGCAGCAGCAGCAACAGCAGCAGCAGCAGCAGCAACAGCAGCAGCAGCAACCTTCGTCAAGGATGAATGGTTGGAGCAACGAGGGCTCAACTCATACGGTGAATGGACACATCCAGGACAACGCCCAAGATTTTTTCGGTGCGTTCCTTAAAGCTGCAGCAGCTACCCCCACAACCCAGTCCACCTCTGGTGCTCCTGGTACGGGATTTATTTCCGTGTTTAGTGCCCTTTGTTTTCCACTGAAGCTATGGCAGCTAATGTATCGAAATCTAATCTGCGCGTCAATATTCTCCAAATTTAGGCCCACAAGGTGGTGTGTCATTCCAAGACCCAGCCATTATGACTGTCCGAATGTCCTCGGCTGGAGCCACCAAAGCCTCTCTTGTCGAGGCTCTGCAGAACCCACCTGGCATGGGCTACAGGATAATGGGACAAGGTGACTATTCCTCATCTGGTCCCGGACCCTTCAGTAACGATTCTATGGCAGGTGCGTTTTAGTCATGAAATGACCAAAGGCGCGTGGATTATTTTAGGACGCATCATGGTTGGGCGCTTATGTTCAAGGATTGTTGGACACGAGTATGCGTCTCGACGATCCAGGAAAGTCGGAGGACGGTATCAACTGGAACTGATAACTATTGAAGTGTGAAGATAAAGAGGATGGCAGTGGAGGACCAGCAAAGTGCTTTATGGCTACCTTCTAGCACTCGGCTAGAGAACGTGCTTTCCAAAAACTTCGACATTAGACAATTGGATTGTTAAGAAGGAAAGACTGTGATTGGAGTGATTGATATGCAAACATGAACTATGATTACTGACGAGTTTTTTTATTTTTTTTATTTTTTTAGATGCCAATAATGACAAAGACAACTCGAACGACGGATCTATGAAACTCCAGCGCCAGGGTACGCCCGAATCACCCTCGTTGCAGCAGTTCCCACTTGGATCCAAGAGAAAGGAAATCAAGTCTGTGAAAGGAGTCTTGAACTCTGGCATGAACGCACCTCTGAACAGTGCTGGCTCAAAGTCTCGTCAATCTTCTCGACCTGGATCTCCATCGCTCGAGCAACGAACCCTACTTCAGCAACAACACCAACAGCAGTTGCAGCAACAATTACAGCTGCAGCAGCAGCAGCAACAACAACAACGTCCATCTGCATTCGGATCAGGCGAGTCACTTCTAATGAATGGGTCCATGTCTGCCGCAGCCCGTGCAGCCAAGGTGAAGTCGGATCTTTTGATGGGTCTCAACTCTCTCAGCGCTCGCCCTGGCACCCCAAAAGATTCGTCTACTGGCGCGCTTAGCGTCGGCTCTGATGGCGGATCTCCTAACCAGATGAACCAGATGAAGTTGAACATGCTGAACCAAGGATCTTATGGATCGACCCCTTACGAGAGCGTGCGGATGAACGGATATGGCTCTTCTGGAACTGTCTCTGGCCCCCCACCTGGTCTTGGACCCTCGAACGGAACTATTAGCGGAAACGGCAGTAACAACAACAGCCCACACATGATGTCGACGATGTTGAACCGCGAGAACGGTCATCAGGGACTGCCTTCGTATGGCAACAGCGGTAAACCTCTGGATGTGGCCACGATGATGAGCACTCTGGATTTGTTTGGGCCTGGCAGTCCTGCCAGCTCGTTGATGATGTCCCCCAATTGGTCCTCCATGACCAACGGTTCCAGCCAACAACAACAGCAGCAGCAACAACAACAGCAGCAGCAACAACAACATCAACAACAACAGCAACAACAGCAACAACAACGCCAGGAGATGATGAACGGTCAGGGAGGCCGCTCTACGAACGAGGAGGTGAACGGAGGAAGCGCCACTGGAAGCTCGACACCAACTCAAACATCGCTTTCAACCGCCCACAGCGTCGAAGACCTTGAACTACAGGTGATCAACGCCAAGATGGAGACTCAGATGCTAGAGAACCAGCTCAACGCCGTCATCAAGCGCAATCGCCGTAAACTTTACGCCTAGAGTAGATTCCTCTTTCTTTTCTTCCCCCCCCCCCCAGATCAACTGCTCACGATATACTTGAAGCTGCAGCTTTGATAAAACATTCCGTGAATGGGTTGTATGTTTCTTAACCGCCATTTTTTGAGTTATCACCACCCACATTTCGAGCATAACTTTGAGGGTTTCGTATAACAAAGATGGACTGAGGTTTTGCGGGTCTCGCCTCTGAATATTTTTTTTGTCGAATGAGATCGAAGAGTCTTTGGTTTATTACCAAAAAAGAAGGCGGCTTAGAAAGCAAGGCTGTCTTTGCTGCAGTTGGGAGTGCGGTTTCCGTAAGCGTTGTAATGCTCCGTCTGTTCCCACTTGAGCATCAGTGTTTGGAATCTGTAATATCAAAGATGCAAGAGTGGGAGAATTGTTAGCACACCATGCTTTTCCTGGCGCATTCACTGCCTCCAATCATTGTGAACAAACCTCAAAACAAAAACACTTACGGCTCAACCCATCCACCGCACTGGGACGGACATGCTTTCCGGATATCGGTCACGAGCGCCTTGTGCACGGCTGAATTGCCACTCTCGCCCTTGAGCGCATCTCTCAGTGTCTTGACTACGGCCTCGTGTACACTGTCAAACACACTGTGGGTATGGCCCCAAGGCGCAAAACAGGCGATGCTCTTGGCACTGCCACAGACCTCGTGCGGCGAGCGGCGCGGAGGCTTGTCGCGACAGTTCTTGTGGAAGCGGGAAAAGATGGTTTTGGCAATCACGCCGTCGTCGTCGCCTTGGAGGCGAGACAAGACTTGGGAGATGTTGGGGGCAACGCGGTTGCGGTCACCTGTAGGGAGAGAGGAGAGGCGCTCCTGTATCATGAGCGCGTACTTTTCGTAGAGGAACTTGGTTGGATATATCTTGCATGGGCCCTCTGTTGCGAATGTTAAGGTTAGGAGGATATTGAGGGACGAGTGTTACGATCGCATTAGATCTCGATGTTGTTTGCTGTTGTTTATTTTACCGCAAGCCTGGACAGTGGGTGCCAGGGAAGACACGATTGCAAGAAGCGAGACGGTGATTAAGGAAAGGCGAACCATGATAGCTTGTCTAAGTAGTGAAGACTTTTAAAAAGCACTTGAGGCAAAGCCGGAATGATAGAGAAATGCAAAAATGGGTTTTGATGGGACAATCTGAATCAGGGTCCTTTTAAGTGGACTTCCTGACTTTCTGGGACTATTTTTTTTTGGTGCATTTTCAAGGATACTGAGACAAAAAAAAAATGTTGTCCATTCAGGAGGATGGTTCGTCGCGGTTTAGATAAGATGCGCAAGTGCAGACAGGCACTCTGTTACATAGTTGCTCGCTTTGGCGTCATAGATGATGGTTACTTCTCGTTCAAATGGCACGATGGGGAACATGTTATGAGGATGCGTTTAATAAGATCGCGAATGCAGAGTATTGTTAATATAATTGTGTGTTATTATCTAAGACCGGCTGACAGCATAGGCCATGGATGAGGTCTTGTAGTGAGCATTGGCAGAAGACGACTCGGTTTTGTTTTGGACAGGAGAAGGCTGGTCAACGGACATGGAGGAGCGAGGAGTGCTCTGGGCAGACGCGATCGACATGGAAGCAGAAGCCTTGCTAAACGACTTGGAGATCTTGAAGGTCATGATGATGTGTGTTGTTGGTGTGACTATAGTGTCGTCGAACGTTGGAGCGTCGATTGACAGTTTGCTTGATTTCTTGGGCTGGTTGTTGCGAATATTGAGAAGAGAAGAGGTGGGATGCTGACTTCTTATTTATACCTGTTAGCACCTTGCTCCCAGTGCAAATGACGGGATTTCATTTCTAATCCAAGTAAACATTGGTCCAATGGCACCATTGACAACGGTGCGCAGAAAGAAAAGACGCTAGAGGAGCTGCGCTGACGCCTGCCATGGATCACAACCTAAACTTGCTTAAACAACTCTACAAGTCGAGCCATTGCGCACTTGAAAATCTTAAATGGATCTCAGTCGTACTTAGCCTGTGCCAGCAGTGTGTGCCTTTGATTTCGTTTGGCCGTCAATTGAAAGACGACCCTCATAGCTCTATCCTGGACTGGCGGGCCACTTGTTTGGCAATGATTTGCACTCATTGCATTTGTCAGAACTCAAACTCAAAAAAGAACGCCGCACTATGACACCCTCTGACACCATCTTCATGCTCTTTGGGTCCCAATGACGCCTACGGCAATGGTACCATCCACCAGGGATACTCGAGTCATCTGTTGCATTTAGACGTATACCATGATACAAGTAACGGGATATGTACAAACAGGACCAACCCCAATAACAAAGTAAAGATCTACCTGCAAACACCTCACTCAAAACCAATCCACAAGACTTCCAAGAGAGAATCAAGAACAACCATGTCTGTCATCTCCTCCACCGAGGGCCTTTTTTCACTGTCTTCGACAAACAAGGGCTCAAGCTCGCCTTCGCTGAACAGCGCACCTGCCGAGAACTCTCTTCGACGCTCGCTGTCGCCGGAGCAAGGTACTTTTTCCTAGCCTTCGAGATCGTACAAGACCTCGATCTTCAAAACCTCGTCGATGGCACATGCTGCCAGTCGCATCGTCGCTCTTGCACTCTGCTTTGAGTCGAAGTTCAAAGCGCTTTCGTACAATCATATCTTACTCCTAATAATAATCTATAACTCTCAACAATAACACCGGCTCCAGCAAAGTGTGGAATGATCACTGCGACATAGTATTGGAAAGTTGCGGATATTTCGCCATCAGTCACGAGGTATTTTATCAATGATTCACTTTATTCCTACTACAACGCATCTATCCACTAATGGATGCCACCTGTCGACTCCCACCAGAACTCCTGGCCCATATTGGTCAATACCTCACCTCTCAAGATTTGGCATCTTGTGCTCGAGTCTCGCACAGATGGAATGAGTGTTCATCCCCATTTTGTGGAACACTGTTAAAGACTCACGCCTCATCCGAGTTGACCTCTGCTCCCAGACTGACCGACCATCGGGAACACCTTGCCAGGAAGAAGTCGATAACTGCACACTGCTGACCAAGTACGGACTCCACATCCGCCATTCCACTATCACGCATGGACTGAATGTCTCGATTTGTGCGAAAGCATCGGACGTATGCAGCAATCTTGTCTCTCTCACTGTGCGAGACGGCCTGCCACACCACTTGTACCGACGAAACGAGCCCACAGAAGGTCAAAGGACATGTTCCAGAAGGCAATTACCCGCTATGGATATCTGTTTTATTCAGGCCATCTCCGTCACGTTCTGCTGCATTCAACCTCAAAGCACCCTGTCGAAGTATCCGAGTCACCAAAGTCAATGCCCAGTTTGCTCGGATCACCTGCCACCTGGCTCACGGCTGAGGATGAGAACTCTCTTATACAAGCACACCACCTCCGGCAGCTAGTGAGCGCCAACAGCCGCCTTCACAAGTTGCACTTTGGAGAGAACACTTGGGCCTTTCACCACATTATAGCGCCGGAATCATTCGATGGCCTCTTGGAACCATTAGCTCTTCTCACGGATTTTCAGTTTCCCGGTCGTGGTGTGTCTCGTCACACTAAAGCATGTCTTGCCCAAGCTCCAGTCTGTCCGTTTCACAAACGCGGATTATGCTGTTGGCACTTTGTTCCGAGTCCCCCGCTGGAATGGTCCTTGGCAGCTTCTATCCGATATCAAATACCCTTCTCTTCAAGGACAAAACTCGAACTCGCGCTTCTCCGATCAAGAGCCTGGAGTTCGACAGATCGACAGATCGATCGCATTTGCGGAGCTGTGCCGGGTCCTCAGGCAGTTCCCGACTATTAAGCGTTTGAGTATCATTGGCATCCATAACTATATGCAGGCTTCAACGGTACCTGTGCAGTCAGTGCAGGATCTGATCAATCTACACCGAGAATTGTTTCGAGGAATCAAGGAGCTTCGTATCCACGGAGTGTTTATTCCACATGACTATATCCATCGCGACATCATGGCCATCTTGCCACATCTGCCCAACCTGCACGCATTGATGATTCCTATCCGCCTCGAGGACAATATTGCCAAGCTTCTTTACAAGTCGTGTCCCAGCCTCAAGACAGTTCGCACGGATGACTACATTTGGCCGCACCCAGCTCATCCTGCAAGGCTGCAATATGTTGTTCTTTTGCTGACTTCGTTCTCGGACCTGCGTGTGGTTGATCTTGTCTTGAATTAGATCCATGTCGACAAGCTGAGCTACGATCAGTCCTGAGCCTGCCTGGGTCTCGAGACCTTCCGCAGCCAGATCTATGGAATCAAGCGTTTGGTCAAGTTTGAGCAACAGCGATACAATATCCTGATCCAAGAGAAACGACACCAGCCCGAGACCACCGGACAGAGAACAGCCTATGAGAACCAGATCGTTGAACAGATGCAGCGGTCGCGACAGCAGCACTAGCTCGTTTACTGGCAACTCTCACAACTTTTGCATCTTTGTGTCTTGGACCTTGGCTCTTGCGACCCCAAGTTGAATGAGCATGCCAGACAATGGGGCCAGACTGCGACAACGCCAGCACCGACCGTTCAGAACACGTTGGAGTTATCGCTGGTATCAGGAATTGATCAGCTGCGGTCACTGAGGAAGCTCGAAGTGTTTGGAATGGAGCCGTTGAACCACCGAATGGGCAAGCCAGAGCTCAAATGGATGGCGTAGCAATGGTCACGTCTGGAGCAGATGCACGGATTGCAACTGCAGGCTGATCTGAGCTATGGACCTGAGCACGACGCCACTAAGGCCAAGCTTCGCAAGTATCTGCAGAGCCTAAAGCCGAGTATCGTGCACGTCACACAGCCTGTCAAGCATATGAGACTGCATGTAAACGATATATCGCTGACCCTCCTGCTGCAGACTGCTGTCACTATGCATTAGGATTTTTGTTGTCCTGATCGTTTTTCATTCCGATCGTTACCTTTTCTTTCCTTTCCTTAGCAATCTTTTCTTTGTATTTGTACTTCATTCCAACGCAAAAATAAAAATGTTTGTTGTATGATGGCATGATACTCTGACGAATCAAGCTTGAGAGAAAATATAGTTGTCTCCTTTTTGCCCGTTGAAGGTTATTCCACGATGGCTCGATGATCCAATCAAGCGGACAAGCATGACGACATTGCGTTTTGGGCATATGCCCGAGAGTGGCTCAGAGTGCCATGTGCCATGGTCAAAGACGTCTGGGGCAGTGCTTTGCCCCTCTCCTGAGAGCTATTTTTGTCCAGCCAATCAGAGGAAATCCAAAAGTCCTTTTTCACTTTAGCCATTTCACACAGCCCACTTCTTGTTGGAGAGGTTCGGGAGTGATTTATGAACGAGTGCGGGTCGAATATGTTTGTCGGTCAAGTCCAGAAAATGATAATACGCTATACCGGCCTGGTTCCTGGGTTCTGAGTCCATGTCTTGCGCTAAAGACAGTGTGCAGCAGTATCCAACAGTAAAGTAATTGCTTAGAACTGGTCGACTGGAAGAGATGGGAGTACAAGCGTGGCTATGCTGTTGTGCATGGAAAAAGAGAGAAAGAGAGAAACATAGAAAGAGAGCGACATCGAGTCGGTTGAGGTGCGGTTGTGCCTGTGAGAGTGATGGTGAAAGTGCGAGTGTTGTTGTGTGTGACCACAGCGAAGCCAAAACAAAAAAAAAAAAAAAAAAAAAAAAAAAAGACCTCGACTCGACTCCCTTCGCAATTCGCCCTCCCTCCGTCAAATAAAAAGACAGAGAGGAGGTGGACCCCTATTCCTTTTTTTTTTTTTTTCTATTTCTTCTTCTCTCACGTCTACTTCTCCCTCATCCCCTTTTCTCCCTCGTCCCCCATCTCAACGATCCGTACTTGCATATACCTCACTTCGTTCTCATCACACTCGTAACTCATCGCACAGGTATGTCCTAATCCACGATCAACAAGGAGATGATGACTGTGAGCACCCTAATCTGCACTCATTGAGCACTCACATAAACTTTTTTCCTTTGTCATCTTGCCAATCATCAGTAGGGAAAGGAAGCAATCAGGGAACACTCTCAAATCTTCATTCCTCACTAGACAGACAGCTAAAAAAAAAAGATGTCCCGTTATCCTCCTGGGCACAACCCTGCGGACTATCCGATGCAGAACATCAATGTCCAATACAACCCCAACGCCAACCCTTTTGATGACGAGCCGCGCCAGGATGCCCCGCTCCTGCTTTCTTCAGGATACAACAACAACCCTCCTGGCTATGCCAATAGCCCAGCCATGGCGCCTGGATACATCCCCCCCTCGCCCTATACCCCATACCAGCAGCCGCAACCCATGCCCTCGCCCCACCAGAACCCCTTCGCTAGCACACAGGAACTTGGCCAACAGCCTCCTCACGTCCAGTTCGACATGGGAGGTGTGCCTGGCACCCCTGCTCCAGGCAATACTCTGCCTCCCGGCACCCCCGACACTCGCCACTACGGCCCTGCACCCACTGCCCAGCGCCGTCGCTTTCACACAACCAAGAAGGTCAAGCTGACCTCGGGTAACTTGGTTCTGGACTGCCCTGTCCCCTCCAAGTTCCTTAAGACACTCAAGTACCAGGAGGGCGAGGAGTTTACGCACATGCGCTACACTGCAGCAACCTGCGACCCTAACGACTTCCTTGCAGAGAACTACACCCTCCGGCCTCTGATCGTGGGTGACCAGCCCCGCGAGACGGAGCTGTTCATTGTCATGACCATGTATAACGTAAGTTTTAGGCTTTTGTATTTTTTTGTGGGAGTGTTTTACCTTTTTTTTTTTCGGCTGAGTTTTTTTTTTGTTGCCATGATGCCTCCCTTTCTATTTTCCGCACTTTTCCCCCTTTCCTCTGTTCACGTCGTCATCTTCCCGCGGGACAAAAGGAAAAAGAAAAAAGACAACGGAAATAGGGAACCCACTCCACCTCTGTGTTCTTGCGCCACTCTCACTCGCTGCTTTTGGTGTCCCAGACTTATACGACACAACCCAACCTTAATTCCTGTTCTGTTTGTGATTCTCTTTGATTGTTTTGTGTCATGGAGAAAAGAGACTAAAACGACCAGCCTGTTTTCGACTGGGCTGTGTTATCTGAGGCGAGGCGGGGAGGACAAAGAAGGAGAGTGGCAGAGAAAGAGAGAAACAGGGGCAGAGTGACAACAGGACAGGAACCAGTGGCTATTGCTAATGACTTCCACTACACCTATATTTCTAATAGGAAGATGAAGTTCTCTTCACGAGAACCATGCACGGTGTCATGAAGAACATTCGCCACTTGACTACCCGTGACCGCTCCCGTACCTGGGGTCCTGACGCCTGGAAGAAGGTCGTCGTGTGCATTGTGTCCGATGGTCGTTCCAAGATCAACCCCAAGACTCTCAACGTCCTTGCCGCCATGGGTGTGTACCAGGTAAGCCGTCGGTCCCAGAGATATTGATTTTGCAGAACTCCATGGTGGAATTCTTACTCACGGTGCTTTGGTGTTATGACCGATTATTTTCATATTAGGATGGAGTCGCCAAGAACATTGTCAACGACAAGCCCGTTACTGCTCACATTTACGAAGTATGTTAACATTTTTCTCCCTAAGGATGAAAATGATCGGGAAAAATGGACACCTCTTAACATCTTCCTTCCAAACATCATTGATCTTATAGTACACTACCCAGGTCACCATTGACCCCGAGATGGGTCGCTCTGGCCACGACAAGGGCTATGTTCCTGTCCAGATCTTGTTCTGTCTCAAGGAAAAGAACGCCAAGAAGTTGAACTCTCATCGGTATGTTTGTGTCCAAAGAATGGAATGTCGAGGCTGTTGATCATAAGGCTGTTCACGCTATCTTCAACTGACCTTCTCTATTTTTACCTTGCTATCTTTAGTTGGTTCTTCAACGCTTTCGGTCAGGTCCTGAAGCCCAACGTCTGTGTGTTGCTCGATGTCGGAACTCGTCCCGGCTCGACCTCAATTTATCATCTGTGGAAGGCTTTTGATCTCAACTCGAACGTCGGAGGCGCCTGTGGAGAGATTTGTGCCATGTTAGGTCGTGGTGGAAGCCAGCTTCTTTCGCCCTTGGTCGCTTCCCAGAACTTTGAGTACAAGATGTCCAACATTCTGGACAAGCCTCTGGAATCCGTTTTTGGTTACATTTCGGTCTTGCCCGGAGCCTTCTCTGCTTATCGATACCGTGCTCTCCAAAACGATCCCTCTGGTCAGGGTCCCTTGGAGAAGTACTTCTTGGGTGAAAAGTTTCACGGATCGGACGCCAACATCTTTACTGCTAACATGTACCTGGCTGAGGATCGTATCCTGTGTTTCGAGCTGGTCGCCAAGAGGAACGCTGCCTGGGTTCTGCAGTACGTCAAGTCCGCCTATGGTGAGACCGATGTGCCCTCGACTGTGGCCGAGTTTATCTCGCAGCGTCGTCGTTGGTTGAACGGTTCCTTCTTTGCCTCGGTTTACGCTCTTGTCCACAGTTTCGATATCTGGCGCTCGGACCACTCGACCTCTCGCAAGATCTTTTTCCACATCGAGTTCTTCTACTCATTCGTCTCGCTGTTCTTCTCCTGGTTCGCTTTGGTAAGGATATATCCTTTTAAATACTTCATATTTTGTGATGTTTTGCGGCACCCTGAAGAACTGACAGAACTCATACATTCTTACTTCTTTTAGGCCAACTTTTATCTTACTTTCTACATTCTGGGTTCTGCTATGGTCTACCTTAAGGATCCCACCACTGGCGAAACGCTGCAGAGCTCGCCTTTTGGACAGAACGACGTTGGTTTCTGGGTCTTCACTGTCACTCGCTACATCTACATCCTGCTGATCATTGCCCAGTTCATCATGAGTATGGGTAACCGACCCCAGGGATCTAACTGGGCCTACAAGTCGTCCATGGGTTTCTTTGCTATTCTCATGGGCTACATGTTGTTCGGTGCCGTGTACATGACCGTCAATGGAATCCACGCCGCCGAGGCAGCAGCCGTCGCCGGAGGAACTTCTATCTTGCAGGACGCCATGTTCCGAAACACTGTCCTGTCTCTTGCCTCAACCTACGGACTCTACTTCTTTGCCAGTTTCCTCTTCCTCGAGCCATGGCACATGTTCCACTCGTTCATCCAGTACCTGTTCATGGTTCCCAGTTACGTCAACATCCTGAATGTCTATGCCTTCTGTAACATTCACGATATTTCCTGGGGTACCAAGGGAGACACCTCTGTCGCCACGGATCTGGGTGTTGCCAAGCAGACCGCCGATGGTGTGGAGGTTTCCGTGCCCACCGACAGCCATGATATCAACAACGCTTACGACGAGGCCGTCTCGCAGTTGTCGATCAAGACTGTTGAAGTGAAGCAGTCGCGTGACGCCAAGACGAAGCAGGAGGATTACTACCGCGAGATCCGCACTCGTGTTCTTTTGGCTTGGATCATGAGCAATGCTCTCCTGGTTGCTTTGGTCACCTCCGACATCTTTGGTCCCATTCGCCAGACAAGTCAGGTCTACCTCGGCATTGTTCTGTGGTCTGTCGCAGGCCTGGCTCTGTTCCGTTTCTTTGGCAGTGTCACATACATGATCCTCCGTCTCTTCAACGGTCGCATTGTTTAAATAGGCTTTTTTTTTTTTGTTTCTTTGTATCCATCTTTTTTGTAGAGTAGTTTCTTAACTGGCATTTTTTTTTTTTTTTTTTTTGGAATATTATTTATTTTCATCAAACATGATCCTTGAAACCATAATGCAGCGATTCTCAATGTCCCCCAGTCTGCCCACAGACGACAAGGAGAGGCGGCCTCTTGGATAGAGATACTCCTAGAAGACGAAAGCGTACAGTGAACGCCATGCGGGCTGGCACACTATTTTTATGTGTCCCAGGAGGCAACTGTGCACTTTGTGAAAAACTGGATTTTTTTGTTCTCGCAAAAAAAAACGCCACCAATACATACAACTATGCCGTGTTTTCGCCCTCCATTTTCTCAGTCGACCTAAAGTTTTACGTCCACAACAATGTTGCGGAGAAGTTGACATTGGAAACAAGGCTGTGCTATCTGTATCTGTGCCAAGGATCAGTAACAGTTTCTTCGGCATAAAGGGTCAAGGCGAGGATGCATACGATGGAAAAGTACTTATACGGCACGCAATGACATTCAAATGCGGAAAGAAAAGTCCATCAGTCCTTCCATAGGCCACAGCACCTTTGTTCTACTTTTTTTTAGCCAACAGGTGCCTCTTGCTTCCTTCCCCTAGTTTGTCCTCTTTTTTTTTGCTGCTCATTTGACAAAAGAGAAGGCGTCTTTTTTTCTTTCTTTTTCTTCTAGTTGGTGTGCAACCACGTTTCTTGGCTTATTCATCGAGTCCACTTCTTTGCGCGGCACACCATTCAACCCAAGCCAAATCGTATGCCTCCGAGTCTGTGCCCATGGAAGAATGGAAGGACATGCAATAGAGTTAAGATTAGACTCTTGGTATTGCTTGGTATGATTCGGTATGACTTGGCAACGGCAGTGTGTCCGAAGGAAGCAGAGGCATGCATAAAGAGGAGCAATTGCCCACTTTTTCGCTTCTTTTCATCACTACCACTGCATTGACACACAAGAAAAAGCAAAAAAGCAAACTGCAAACTAGCCCGTAGCACCGACCAGCACCAACACACGAACCAATATGTGTTCCTCTTCCTCTAACGCCTCCAACATGGACACTAAGACTCATCACAAGAACAGTCGAGTCGTCGTCGTCAAGCGCATCTCGCTCTCAGCCGAGCCAAGGCACACCCTGTCCCATGGTGGCCTGTCCTGCCCCTCTACGGACTCCTTGGCATCCACGGCCACCTCCCACCACAGTTCCTCCCACTCCTGCAAGAGCCTCGAGCACCGTCATCACCGGCACCTGGGCGCGTACTGTACCAGTGACCTCTCCCGTGGCCACCCCGAGACCCATCCCGACGAGTCTGATGAGGAGGAAGAAAAGAAGGACAAGGCCTATAAAAAGCCCAAGTCTGTCTTGCGCCGCATTCTTTTTCGCCTATGATAGCTCGAAACTCGTAACGGTCTTCAGCACACCTCACTCCCGCAAGAACAGCTTGAACAGCTTGAGCAAACACAATAGCTCGCTGTTCTTCGATTGAGTTTCTTTGTGTCCTTGAGTCACATACACCTACTGCCCCAGCAGCCAAAAGCAGCGACCTTCGTCATCCTGCACACCTGGTGGCCCTTTAGCGTCTGCGTAGTAGTTCTTACTCTTCGCGCCTTCTCCCACGACTACGTTCTGCCGTTTACAAAATAAACAATTTTGAACAATCCACAACACCTATTGTCGCCAAGTCGGCTCTCCTACATATTTATATAGACAACGCGGAAGCCGAAATCAATTCTTTCTGGGGTAGAAATTAGAAGGGCCCCTCGGTCGCGCTTCGCCGGAACACAGAAAAAGACACATGTCATCTCCGTGCGTGGGGGTTGACTTTCTCCACAATCGTCCCTTAAAAAAGTACATAAGCGCGTTTTTCTACCTTCTCCATTCGTTCGTTCGTTCATTCATTCATTCATTCATTCACCATTTCTCCGCCTCTACATTCTAATTCTATTCATCTCTCTACACACACACATTTACGCCATGCCACCTTCAGCCATGAACAAGATCCTTCTGGCGATGCCCCCGCCCATGCTGCAGTACTCGGCCAACCTGATCTCGTTCTACTTCCAGCACGTGCGCCCACACCAAGCGCTCGTCCGCAAGCACCTGCGCCGCCTCATACTCGTCGTGTTGCTCTGCAACTTCAAGTCCCTCCCGGGCGTCTTCCATGCCAAGATGGGCCTGCGCATCGCCGCCGTCCAGCTCTACTCGCTCCGGCACCGCCAGCAGTTCCGCATCAAGCCCACAGACACGAGCATCGTGCGCGAGCGCGTCTGGTTTGATGACTTGGATCTCAACCTTCACTTCTCCAACAGGTAAAACAAAAAGAATACACTGAGGGCGGAACGACGATTGTCGAGATCGACATGTGAGAGGGACTATCACGTATTGCCTCTTTGGGAGCTAATTGTTGTTCTTTGTCCTCTACAATCACACAGCTCATATGGAAAGAACTGCGATTATGCTCGAGTCAAGTATGTGACCTCGCTCTTGGGGCCTTCCGTCCTCCCACTGCACCCCCTGCGCAAGATCGCGTTTGCTCTGGGCGGCAACCAGATGTGGTTCAAGAAAGAAATCACCCTCTTCCAGTCCTACGAGATCCGCACACGGTTGCTGGCTTGGAACCAAAAGTGGTTCGTGATCGAGCACCGGATGTACACACCTTCCTCAGGTCAGGGCCAGACGCTGTGCGCGATTGGCATCTCCAAATTTGTGCTCAAGTATGCAGGCGGCTCGTGGAAGAACAAGACGATCCCGTTCCTGGAGGCGCTGCAAATGGTGGGGCATGATGTGTCGCAGCTCAAGGCCTTGGAGGCCAAATCGGACGATGGAAACGTGGTTCTGTGGCCCAAGGACCAGCTCGAGTTCAAGTCGTTTGATGGGTGGACGAGCCGGGGTGCTGCTGTCGGCAACGGCCTCGAGCTGTGCGAGCACATGTTGCTGCAAGAGTAAAAGAAAGAACAGATAAAAAAAGACGGGTATGAAAGTTCGGAATTTGTAGAAAGAAACATCCCTAGTAAAATACCCCCACGATAAAGTGAACAGCATCTCATTTTCCACGCCCTGTACTTCAAACTGTTATAAACACTTGAGAGACTTTTATGAATACAATTCAGATTGGAAACTTGCTTTTATTCATCCTCATAGACGACCATAGAGCAAGACTAGGGACACAACAAGAATCGAAACCACAATTATGCCACCAATGGACGACGACGATTTGGAAGGACTCTGAACTAGGGCCTGTAGGACCCCATTCAGCTTCTTGACAAACGCCGCCAGCGAGAACAGTCCCACCACACGGTCATGCCCTGCCTGGCCCATGGCCCGCAACTCATCTTCACTTTTTGTCATCAGCACCTTCATGGACTCGGCCCATACCTGCTCCTCCGCCGGACAAAGGTACCCTGTCACTTGGTGCAAGATCGACTCGGTGGGACCACCAGAGTTGACGGCAATGACCGGGCACTTCATGTACATGGCCTCCACGGGCACAATGCCAAAGTGCTCGTTCGTAGGCGTGTACAGCAGTGCGCGTGCAGTCTGGAGCAAGAACAGTTTCTGCACGTCCGAGATGGACTGCAGAAACAGGACCTGTGTCTCTGCAGGCACCCGGACATCATTCTGTCCCGACGACACGGTGAAGGTTTTCAAGCCGTGTGTCTTCTCGGCCAACTGGACCAGTTCCTGGTGGTGCTCCACATTCTCGACCACGCGTGTGTCGTATCCTCCAGCAATGACCAGGCGTAGGTGGGCACGGTCTTGTGCGTCCTCGGCCAAAAGCCGAGCAAAGGCGTGGATCGCGAGGTTAATGTCCTTCTTGCGTTCGTACCGATTGACCGACAGGAAGCTGACACGGTCGGACTGGAGGACCTTGATCTCGGCCAGGGTTGGGTCGACCTTGCGATCGAATTTGTCGAACTGGATACTTGGGTAGAGGACTTCGGGCACCTGGTGTAACGTCTTGAAAGACTGCTTGAAAATCTCTGCCGTGAACTTGCTGTTGACTACAATCGTGTCCGCCATGCCTAGGTTTCGTGATTGCGTTTTTTGAACAAAGTGGGTATGTCAGTAAACCGATCCAAACGAAGTCCATGAAGTTATTGCACCTCATTTCTTACCAGTGGTCAACTCCTCGATCCTATCAACGGGAAACCGATACAGTTTCTTGAGAATCGATTCACGCTTGGTGAGAAGCTTGTCGGGGAAATGGCAATAGAAAAAGATCTTTGCACCGGTCCAGCGCAAGAGAGGGATCGAGACTGAGAGCTGGTCAACAATGATCACGTCGAACTGGTCCTGTTTGCTCAGCAGTAGCAGCGAAAGTGCCAGGTGCAGGTTCCTGAAGATGGCGCAAATGATGTAGAAGCGGCCGAGGATTGTTCTGGGTACGATGGTGTTACCTCCTACTTTGACCTTCAATGTGCCTAAATGAAAGTATATATCCAACAAAGGTTGATGCGTTTTACACGGAGTTAATGACGATCGCTTCTTTTTTTTTTCAGGGCCAAGTAAAATGACAAGAAGGAGTGAGAGTCTCTTTGCTGTCTTTCATACCATCGCGTGTCTCTTCAAAGCAGTGTGCTGGATCGTGGTGTGAGGTGTACATGACGACCTTGTGGCCCAAGTTCTGCAAACTCACTGCTGCATCGACCACCAGTCTCTCGGCGCCGCCTGGTTTTGCAATCATACGAAGAAACAAATGGTCAGTTTCAGCTGCTTTTTTTCATCAAACATTTTACTTAGAAAACGTGATGCTCACCAATGCCAAGATCTGGGTGCAGGAATGCGACTTTGAGTGGTGTAAATGAGTCTCTCTGTGATGGTTCTGGGGTTGTCATTGGGGGTGATGAGAGGGGGAGGTGTTGGATGGTGGATGGTTGACAAAGAGGTGGAATGCAAAAGGGTGACTGAGTAATCCCGTTTTGGCGATGGGCGGAGTCGAACGTCAAACTGATGGGAAGTTTCAAGGCGATGCTGTCTTTTCTCATTTCCTCTTGTCTCCTACACCCGTCCATCCATCACGCACCTCCAACGACTTTGCTTCCTTTCTCCAGGAGAGAAACAGATAACCCTATCCAGTTGAACGGCAGGATACGCACACTGGACTCCATGCATATTTGCATCTGATTACAACACGTCGACAGATCCCAATCATACCATGAGCGCACATTCTTCTCCGCCCAATGGGGCTGCCAAGACCCTTGGCCAGGACAACAACCTAAACGAAATCCTTGACAATGATCTCGACGCCATGATCGCAAATTCAATCTCCCTGCCCAATTCCATCCCGCAGCCTTCGTCTCCCACTACTGGCTCCACAGACCTCTTTGCCAGCTCAGGGCCCACTCTGTCAAGTCAACAAGATCTATCGCCACACGAACCCTCTTGGTCGCCATTACAACCACAACGCCTGGACGACCCCGCGTCGGCCATACGGCCCACCACCTTCCTCCCACAGCACCAACCAGGGATGAGCCCTGCGATCCAGAAACGTGGTCCGTCCTTGGGCTTGGCGCCTGGCGGCTCAAGCTTCCGTCGCAAGCCACTCTTTGGACCCGATGATGACGATAACGACGACAAAGGCGATAGTCGACAGAAATCGCTTAAGGGAAAAGGCAAAAAGGACGGGACTTTCCAGGAGCTGACACAGTTGCAAGACGATTCAGAACTCTTGGATAGCGAACGAAGGGATGGCGAAGCGGAAAACGATGAAGAGGAAGAAGAGGACGCCAACTCAGAAACGCCGTTGCATCCACAGGAAACGATCCGAGGACTAGAGTAAGTTCACGACGGCAAGATTCCTTGTCAAGAGTTGTCAAGCGAGATAAGTATCATATTTAAACCTGATCCATGATTTCTTACGCGTCTCAAATAGAAGCAGACATGACTTCAACTTTTTCAAGAGCAGGAGCCACCCAGAGTCGCGTGGCAACTCATTTTTGAGTCGACTGGGCGTCGCATCCAATATCAATGCCCAAAACATGGGCAATGCCCGCGGCAGGATGAGCTCTCCTCGATTGGGGATGGGTCCCATTGCGTCTTCGCGGGTCAACTCCCGACTTCCTGGAAAGGTCTTTATCCCACGCATAATGTCCTCGGGTGGAGTCAGGAGCGACTCGAATAGCAACTCCTCGGGTCCACAACGGTCGGGACAGGAACAGGGCACAGGAGAGGAGGAGGATGATGAGCAGGCGTCCATGTCCAACCATTTGAGCCCTATTTACCCAGGCGGAGCAAATCCATACCACGACGATGCTGTTGACTGGGTCGTTGAAGGCACCGGCATGCGAGTCGCCTACGATGATTTCACCACCATTGGTATGTCGTCGTGTGCTCGTAACTTGTAATGTCAATGGCGGCCTTAACCTAAGTCTTCTTTTATATATATATATATATTAGATTGGATTCATGACTTTGCGCAAGAGAGACAACGGCAACGGAAACTGCGTCACCAGCCTGGACTCTCTGGACAAATCGCAGTCATGTATGACTGGATCCAAGGATGGGTTGTGGTCCTGGCGGTCGGAATTGCAGCGGGTATAGTTGCCGGTGGATCCGACATTGCTTCTCAGTGGCTGGGAGATATCAAGGAAGGATACTGCGACTCGGCTTTTTACCTCAATCGGAACTTTTGCTGCTGGGGCCTGGAAGGTATCCTCAGAGTTCTGGAAAGACGAACGCGTCAAATGAGCTTGATTTGCAATGAGCTTGTCTAATGCCTTGGTGTGTATTGCCTGTATTAGATGCCGATGTGTGCACAGAGTGGGTTCCCTGGAACAGCGCCACGTTCGTGGTGGGCTACGTTTTTTACATCATGTTTGCCCTGACGTTCGCGACCACCGCTGCGTATCTTGTCAAAACCTATGCACCTTATGCTGAAGGCAGTGGTATTCCCGAAGTCAAGACCATTCTCGGAGGATTTGTTATTCGGCATTATCTTGGATTGGAAACACTGGTCATCAAAGCTGTTACACTTGTAAGGACGCCGTGTCCTAAGCAAATTGGATGTTTGAGTGTTTTGCATCAAATATGCACCTAGCAATTGACTTTTTTCTCTCTTTTTTTTTTTTGCCTCATTGCTCAAAAAGGTTCTTTCAACGGCATCAGGACTCAGTTTGGGAAAGGAAGGACCTTTACTGCATATTGCGTGCTGCATTGGCAATATTTTACCGCGGATATTCCCCAAATTCAAGCGAAACGAGGCCAAAATGCGCGAAATCCTTTCAGCAGCGGCTGCGGCTGGTATCTCGGTTGCGTTCGGTGCGCCCATTGGAGGGGTCGTGTTCAGTTTGGAGGAGATGTCGTATTACTTCTCGTCAGACACGATGTGGCACAGCTTCTTTTGTGCCATGGCTGCAGCTGTGGCGCTGAAGCTGATGGACCCCTTCCGGACAGAAAAGCTTGTGGTCTTCCAGGTCCAGTATGACCGCGACTGGCATGGCTTCGAGATGATGTTCTTCCTCATGCTAGGCATCCTGGGGGTAAGTCGTTTTTTTTACCGCATCAATGGTTTTCTTGCAAGTATGCCGCATCACTTACTCGTTACCTTCCTTTGTGTAGGGTCTGTGGGGAGCATTCTTCATCCGTATGAACTTGAGGCTGGCTGCGTTCCGAAAGACGTCCTGGCTGAGATTCTTCCCAATCTATGAAGTTTTTGGTGTCTGTCTACTCACGGCCGCTGTTGGATACATCAACATCTTTACTCGGTGAGCAAGTTGGAGACTGAGAGAAGATTTTGCATTTAGCTATGAGAATTTTTTTTACTAAGCATTTCTCTTCGACTTTGACATTGTAGTGTCCAGTCTCCACAGCTGTTGGCAAATTTGTTCCGCGAGTGCGACGGTAATGCTGGCAACTATCATGGTCTTTGCGAGTACGTATTTTTTTTTTTTTTTTTTTTTTTTTTTTTTTTTGGCTCTAACAAAGGGTTGATGACGGAGTGATATAACTACTGACTCTGGCATATATATCTTACACACAACAGTGATGGAGGTGTAGGCCTGCGAGTCTTCTCTCTCTTGTCTGCAAGTGTAGTCAAGGGCGGGCTGACGATTTTGACATTTGGACTCGCCATCCCCGCTGGAATCTTTATGCCCTCCATGGTGATTGGCGCGCTCTTTGGGCGAGCTTTGGGCATGCTTGTCCAAGCCTGGCAGCAAACCCATCCAGGCTTCTGGCTCTTCGCGTCTTGTCTCCCTGATGTGCCCTGTGTAACCCCTGGGTCGTATGCAATGGTCGGTGCAGCCGCATTCATGGGTGGAGTGACTCGGATGACGGTTTCGCTCGTGATTATCATGTTCGAACTGACAGGTGCCCTCACTTACGTTTTGCCGATCATGATTGTTGGTAAGAAGACAGCTCTGGCAGAATATTGGACTTCACATTTTGCCCTTGATATTTATATTCTGGCTCTTTTTATGTTTTTTAACGTGGCGAATCCCAAAATGCAGTGATGACAAGCAAGTGGGTAGGAGATGCATTCGGCAAGGAAGGTATCTTTGACGGCATTATTCTGCTGTGCGGATACCCATTTTTGGATGACAAGGAAGAGTACAAGCAGAACACGATGGCGTCCCAGGTTATGACCCCAGTGGAAGATATCGTGGTTGTTACGGCCACTGGCAACACGCTCGACAGTCTTGACAACCTGTTGCACGAGACCAATTACAAGGGATATCCCGTTGTGAACTCGCTGAGAGACATGATGCTCGTGGGATACATCTCGAGGACCGAGCTGCGGTATGCGATTGACGAGGCGCGGAAGCGGAATTTGCCTGGAAACACGCCGGCAGGCAATGTTGTCCCCATCTTGGAGAACACGCCAGCATTTATTGAGTTCCGGTTGTGGATGGATCAGACCCCGATCACGGTGTCGCACCGGTTCCCGATGGATCAGGTCATTGTCATCTTCCGCAAGCTGGTAACGTATTTTTTCTTTCTCTATGGAGTTGCCTATATTTTCTGTAATTTGTCTTGCAATTGTCTAATATTCATATGCTTCGCCTTTGCTTTTCTTTTTTTTTTCCACAGGGTGTACGATATGTGTTGTGCACTCAACATGGTCAGCTCTTGGGCTTGATTACAAAGAAAGACGTGCTGAAGCACCTAGCTACAATCGAGCATCCAGACGAGCAAGAACTGCCCTCGTGAAAGAGAAAAAATACACTGTAGCTCCAATAGAAAGGTCACCAAAATAGTGTATGTTTGTATGTACATGTATTGTTCTTTTTGTCTAAGTATTACGTTCATGAATGAGGGTGGGAGGTGAGGAGTGGTTTACTATGCTACATGTTGGATCTCGCCTTTTTTTTCATCTATCTCTTTTTACTCGAACTTGATGCCCTGGGCAAGGGGCAGCTGGCCCGAGTAGTTAATGACACAGGTGCTGCGACGCATGTACTGCTTCCAGGCATCGGATCCAGACTCGCGTCCACCGCCAGTCTCCTTCTCACCACCAAAGGCGCAGCCGATCTCGGCACCAGATGAGGGCAAGTTGATGTTGGCAATGCCGCAGTCAGAGCCGGAGGGACCGACCCACTTGAAAAGATGCTCGGGGTTGCGGGTGAACAAGCTGGAGGAGAGACCCTGCTTGACCGAGTTGTTGATCTCGATGGCGTGCTCGAGCGACTTGATCTTCATGGTGTGAAGAATAGGGACGAAGATCTCGTTCTGGACAACGTCAGCATCGGGGCTGATGCTGGTGATGGTAGGGGTGACAAAGTTGCCGGGGCGCTCGAGAACCTTGCCTCCGGTGAGGATCTTGCCACCCTGGGCCTTGACAGCCTCGATACCCTTCTTGTAGTGCTCGACAGCAGCCTTGGTGTGGAGGGGGCCGCAGAGAGTGCCGGCCTCGAGAGGATCGCCAATCCGGATCGACTGGTAGGCCTTGGTCAGCTTCTCGATGAACTCATCGTGGATCTTCTCGTGCAACAAGAGGCGGCGAGTGGTGGTGCAGCGCTGCCCGGCAGTGCCGACGGCGGCAAAGAGAACGGAGCGGAGAGCCAGGTCGAGGTCAGCGTCATCCATGACAACAATGGCGTTGTTACCGCCGAGCTCGAGGAGGGACTTGCCGAAGCGCTTGGCAACAGTCTCGCCGACCTTGCGGCCAACGGCGGTGGAGCCAGTGAAAGAGAGGAGGCGGACACGGTCGTCCTCGACCATGGACTGGCCGACATCGGCGCCACCAGCGACCAGGGAGCAAAGGGCGCCGGGGAGGCCGTTCTTAACAAGGACCTTCTCGAGGATCTTGGTCACAGCGACCGATGAAAGGTTGGTGGTTGGGGCGCCCTTCCAGACAACGGGGTTACCGCAGACGAGAGCGATGGCCGAGTTCCAGCCTAAATTCAACCAAAGAAAAAAAATACGTCAGTGTCATTTTCACTAATTTCGAATGCCCTGTTACTTTTCGATTCTTACCATAGACAGCTACGGGGAAGTTGAAGGCGGAGATGACACCGACAGTGCCGATGGGGTTCCACTGTTCGATCATGAAGTGACCGGGGCGCTCACTGGGGACGACCTGGCCGTTGAGGGAGCGGCCGAGACCGAGAGCATAGTCGCAAATGTCGATGTACTCCTGGACCTCGCCCTTGCCCTCGGGCAGGATCTTGCCCATCTCGAGCGAGACCAGGGCACCGAGAGGCTCGAGCTTCTCGTTCAGGGCATCACGCATCTGGCGGACAATCTCGCCACGCTTGGGGGCAGGGGTCTCGCGCCACATGACCTTGATGTCCTCCATCTTTTTCAAGGTCTCGTTGAGTTCTTCGACAGTACCCTGTAGAAAAAAAAAAGTGAAGGTTGAGAATATGTATATAGGTCCATCTTTATAGGGGCATGGAGAAGACGAGTTAAAATATATACTTACAGTCTGGACACGTCCAATAACAGTGCCGTCGGCGGGGTTGAGAGACTCGACGATGGGGCCAGATCCGCCCCAGGTTCCGTTGAAGACACCCTTGTTGTCGAACTGGAGGTCGAGCTGGTCAAAGATGGCCTTGTGCTTGGGGTTGATCTGGGTGGAATAGTTCAGAACAGCCATGGGGCGGATGACGGCCCTGGCGGCCACGGATCTGAGAAGGGTGGTCCTGTTGGCGGACAGGCGGTTGAGCAACATGGCAGACATTATGAAGGGTTGATGAGAAATGAGAAATGGAGAAATGAAAGATGAAGTGACGAGTAAAGAATACAGAAACGAACGAGAAAAGCAAACAAAGGACAGGGAATGGAGAGGAGTGGGGAGGAAGGTGTGAGTGAAGGAGTGGAGAAGAAGGAAAGAAAAGAGAAAGAGAAGAAAAGGGGGGGCAGCAATTCGATCCACGTCATTTATACCTCGCACACCTCAAGAACCCCACCGCAAACTCCAGTTGACCGGTCCATGTTCCCCATGCCATCGACACAACAGAACAGAGACCATATTTTGGTCTCGCCCACGGAGGAAAGAGTGAAGGCAGATGAGGCGAACATACGAGGGCAAAACTACATTGGAGTTGGGAGGATGGCAGAGGACAGGCAGAAGTGAGGCAGAAGTGGGTGCAAAGTATGAACCTTATTCGCGTGGGAAACTTCCTTTTCAGATTTCACTTCTTTTTTGGCAACGAATGACACAGACACAGGCAACAGAGCGAGGGTACTCTTTGTTTCGTGTGTGCCACCTGAGAGGGTGGGGGTCTGGAGCAAACAGATGGGAGCGCCTACCACATAGAAGCTAACTTTTCTTTCTAGGCTACTCCTCCTCAATGTCGCCGCCAGACTACCGCCCAGTGAGTCATCTTTGGGTTCATTGCTGCGAGCCTGATTGACAGCACAACCCTTGCTTCAAAGGGTAACGTCAACCTTTGCCCGCAAATCTAAAATATAATTGAATGTTCAATTAGACAGGGCGGGGGACCCTTGGCTGTGATTGGCTATCCCGCCCCACATGGTCCCCGACCACACGACTATCCAATTACATCACTGGAACTTGTTTGGCGGCAAAAACGGCCATCACGGACAAAAGCGGTTGATGGGGTGAGGACTGAGAATCCAAGCAGCCTCAGCGTTTATAGTCAAAGCGTGGTTTGCAGACACCCGCTGAGCAAACAAAGCAACGGTATTTTGGCATTGTTCTCCCGCCTGCACTTCTGTACTATGCGCTTGCACCGTGCTCTTTAGCCCTTGGATCGAAACCAGGACAATGCACATGCATGGCTTTCCGCACTGATGTTATGTGTGCTCGTGTCTGGGTTGCACTTACCTCCCTGCCTGTTGTCCCTTTGCTCCTCTGTGTGCGTGCAAGAACAGGTGTGTGCGAGACAGAGCGCAATGGAGGCATCATATTCCCGTCGCTCTTTTGTGGACACAGACAGCAAAAAAATTCAACAGCACGGATGACACGGTACACAAAAACAACCAACGCATCTTTGCTCAACCATAATCACGAGCACAATCCCTCTGTTCATCATCCACGGAAACTGTTATTGCAGCCTCATCCATTTTCCTCCATCTCTTCATCTCTCTTCATCTCTTTGGGCCTCTCATCTTTTCCTGTCCTTTGCTTTCGCCCCCTCAATTTTCCATTCCATCTTTCCTCCTCGTCCTCTTTCCTTCCTCTATCTCTCTCCTTCGCGAGAATACCTCCCTCGCGTAGACATAAAATATGGTCGCAACGGCCATTCCTTCAGCTCTGGGACAAGGACTCAACCTCCATGTAGAAGACACCTCCACGTCCCCTCATCCCTCCAATGTTTCATTAAACTCATTGCCCCTTCTCAGTACATACCCGCTTGTTCGCAGCATTTCAGCCGACCAGCTGCACCAGGCGCACCAGCAGTTCATTTCCACGCCCTTGCCCTCAAAGTCCATGTTCCCGTGGCTCCACGGCGTGGACGGGACAAGCAGCACCCAGAACTACTTCTTTGGGCTGAACAACAGCCACTCCAACCCTGCACCATTGCCACTTCCCGAGCATCGCGGCCTCATCTTTGTCCATGCCAATGAGAAGGAGCCTGGCCGTCTGCTGGGCTCAGTGAGTCCGACAGAGATTTTGCAGCCCGCTTCTCGATCCTCGTCTCCTCCGGTCTCTTCACCCAACACCAAGACGACTCCCACGTTTGGCGCTTCGTCTTCTCACGACAACAACCATCATCCACAAGTCCATCATCAGTACGCCGCTCTTGCAGCCCAACAACAGCAGCTACAACAACCACAGCAAAGGGAAAAGGATGGGGCTCACAACTCTTCCGATTGGGACATCTCCGATTCGACTTCTTCGGTCTCGTCCTCGTCTCTGACTTCGACATCGTCCTTAACTGGCCTTGTAACCCCATCTTCGACCATCCACGGACCGACTGCCAACTTGGGAAGCAGCTTCGTGCAGTCGCTTAGTGAGGGCATCAACATCCGCAACTTCAAGATTCAGGTGCCACGCTATGCCCTTCTGTCGGACATTGTGGTCTATGGCAGCGAAGGGACGACCGATGCGGGCTTGATCCTGTTGCTTCATGTGGCCAAGCAAATTTCGTCAGCCCAAGAAGAAGTCTGGCAGAACCTCATCCAGCACTACCCTCACCATGACATTGAGTCGAGACGGCAAACGTTTGTCCTTGGAGGTAAGACTGGTAGTCTACTCCATCCCACACTTCACATACTGACCACACGCCCACGCACACTACACAAATACAAAAGAGGTGTAATGCGCATTGTTGGATGGGTCCGCTATGATCACGATACAACCGGACCATCAAGGCAACAAAGCGCGAAAACAGTAGAAAAGGGAAATGAGGGCGTAAAACAAACACAAAATAGACAACACCGATGAAGGGGAGGAAGGATTACATTGCATGAAAGAAAAGAAAAGAAAAAAAGAGAGACACGCTTTTGGTGGGTACCTACTTCAGTGCGACATGAACACAAAACCTTATCTTATTTCGCGCCCTGGCGTTGTCCCTGTCTTTTTCTTGTCTACCTACTTAGACTCGTTTGCCACCCTGGAGGACAGATACCCCGAACTGGTCGCCGTCTCGGGTTCGGGAAGAGTGTCAAAGTACAAGGTCGACTTTTGGGAGCAGGAGCGTGAGCAAATGTCGCTGCTGACACGGGCATCCGAGATTGCACCTGGAGTGTGGGTAAGGAAGGATCCCTGTGTCATTTTTGTTTCGGGTTTTTCTACGGGAGTGGAAGATGCAGGGCGTGTAGGATGGATACAGAGCACAGAGGACAGAGGACACAACAAAACCAGCACGCATGACTGCGAGTGGATCAATCAGTCGGGAACATCGTGGACAACCCATGGCGGAGACTATCCGCCCTCAAACAGTGCTGTCAACCACCCCGCATCTCAACGCTCTCTCTCGCTTTCTCGTGTTTTTTTTTTCTCCCAAACCTTGTGCGTATGTCTGTCCATTCTTATTTATGCCATGTGCCCTCCCTGTTCCTGAGTGGAGAGGATTATACTCTGGCCAATCAGAGCACGGGATAGCACACGATATCCCAGCCCACTTCATGCGCATTGTGAAAAATATTCTCACCCTTGAAAAACAATATTATATTTATTTGCCCTGATAGCTTGGAAACAACGCAGATGTCCCGCTGATAGGGTCAAACACATCGTCCACCCTAGCTTCTTCGCTCGCCTCGCCACTCACTCCCAGTACCCCGCAAGCGTCCTACTTCTTCTCCTCGCCCTCGACACCTATACCCACAAAGTCGGCTATACCCTGCACCCCTCCTCCAGAGGCCAACACCGACGCATCCTATCCACCATTGACTCCCCCTTCCTACACTGATCACTCCACCTTCCACCCCTCCATCTGTGTCGAATGCCGCGCTAGAGCCAACGCTCCCACCCAGATCACTCTCGATCGCATCAAGGGCAACGTCTTGTCCTCTGCCGCACCTCTCAGCACCAAGGAAATCTTTCATCTGGAATGCTTGGGCACCTTGGCCAATGGACTCAACCCAGATGTATTCCCGCCATCAACATCTTCGCTCTCAAACTTTGCGGCTTCTCGCCAGGAAGCCGAAATCGACATAACTGCCAACCACACTATGCGCCGCGCCGTTGCCAATGGACTTGTTCGTGGACGACAAATCTCCAACTCGATTTTGCAGACACAGATCACACACCTGATCAACATGGCATTTTTTATCCACAGTGTCACTAAGTCGACAACACAACCTGATAAGCCACACCAAGTTTTGATCCATTGTATTGACGGATACACAGAGTCTGCACTGTTAGCCCTCGTCGTTGTCATGATTCACTACCGACTCTCGCTGGCCGAAGCCTTTGTCAAGCTGCAGATGGATTTGGGCCGCAGCTTCTTTGTCTATTCGAACGACTCCATTATGATGCTTGAGGTTGAGAACCAGGTTTGGCAAAGGATCATGGATGGGCAAGAAAAGGACGTCTTTCCAGGACGTGAAGTAGGCACACCTGCTATCCCCTTGTCACCAACTAGTCCAAGCGCTGAATCGACGCCCAACTCTATGTCTTCGCTTTCGTCATCAGTATCGTCGTCAACGTCCTCGTTCTTCTCGGCGCTTTTGAACATGAGCTCTGGTTCCCAGCAACAACAACAAACGGCACCATGGTCATCATCGATGGAAGGAGTAGATACCCGTAACCAATACCCATCAAAGTGTGACGAAGACATGCCCCTGTCCTTGGCCATGCCATTCTCGACAGCTGAGCACGAGAAGCAGTTTGAGTGGTTTTATCACCCAGAATTCGAAGGCTCCTTCCCATCTCGGATCTTGCCATTCTTGTACCTAGGCAACCTGGCGCATGCTTCCAATCCGGGACTCCTCAAATCTCTAGGCATCCGATACGTACTGAGTGTTGGCGAGGAAGCCCATGGACTGCACGAGGCTAATGCCATGATGAATGCATCGGCATCCAAGTTTATGGTCAAGCTGGTTGATGATATGTTCGACAACGGTGTCGACTCTCTTTGGAGACATCTCGAGAACTGTGTCGACTTTGTTGGTAAGCCTATTACAACATTTACTCAAATTACTCGACCATTGTTCATCGTAACGATACAACTTTTGCCAAATTCTCACTCTTTTTTTTGTTCTTGATCTCATAAAAATATTGACAGATGAGGCACGAAGGTCCAATACTAGAATTTTGATCCATTGCCGCGTGGGTGTATCCAGATCCGCTACGATTGTGATTGCGTATTTGATGGCACACTACAGCATGTCCCTGGCAGACGCATATCTTATGGTGCGAGCGAGGCGACTGAGTGTAATCATTCAACCGAACTTGCTGTTCATGTATGAGTTGCTTCAGTGGGAGCAACGGCTACGAGGTCGGATCAATCCGCTCGGATGGCCGGGTATCGCACGCGAGGTGCATAGTCTAAACATGTATTACATAGGCAACTAATTTAAAAAACAAAAACGCAGGACTATATCTTGATATACAATGTTCACTAGGGATTGTGCTCTGAAGTAAATGCTACATTAAAAAATCTGTGATGTCACCCACCCCTTAATCTATGTCCCTTCGCAGCTGAAGGCCATGCTGCGTTGGTTCAATTTCGTTACGCGTCCTCTCAAACTCAAAAAAGTAGTGAGAAGTGAGGTGCATTGCATTACCACTTAAAATTAATTCTTCCAAACTTTTTTCACGCATCCAAGTACCCATCACCACACTAAAGCTATACAATGTCTGAAGCACCCCGTCGTTCCACGAGACTCAACAAGGCGCAGGAGGACGATTCAAAGGGCAAGAGCAAGGCCGTCGACCAAGATGTAGAGATGGAGGACTCGGCAGCTGAGACCGCACCCAAGGAAAAGGTTCTCACCGGCAAGGAACTCGAAGCGTTGGCGATTGCCGGTACGGTTGCTGGTGAATGTAGCCAGTTGTTCTGTTCATCATTCTTTCCCACAAAGCTAACGCGTATTACTGTCCTTTCACCCACGGATACTTTTTCTGGATTTGAACTCGTTCAGATATCAAGCAGCACTTTGCTCTGTTCACAAAGTCAGCCAAAACACACGAGAGCCGCTTCGCAACCCGCGCCTTGAGATCCGTCAGCTCTCTTCGCAAACGTCTCACTGCCCCCATCCTCGCCAGGACTATTGCCAGCCATTACAGCAAAGGTAGAACACGGAGTTTCGCGAGTCATGCGTTGTGCGACCATTTAGGTGCCTTTTGTTGACGTCCTTTTTTGTTTCTTCCTGTCTACGTTACATAGAGGATGCTGCTCGCAAGACCCTTTTGGGATACCTTGGCGCTGATGCGGCAGCCAACATCACCGCTGAGGACGAAACCTCCTCCGCCAAGGTGGACACCCCCGAAGTCGATGTCTACCTGCATTTGTTGGTGATGATCTTTTTGTTGGATCAGGGACATTTGGAGAAGGTAAGCTGTTTTTCACTGTCTGATCGAGTACTCCTCAAAATGCCTTAAGCCGAAACCATCTGTATTAATGCGACCCATCTCGTGCATGTAGGGCATCGAACTTTCAAACGCCACAGTCAAAACCGTTCAGGACTTGAACAGGAGATCGCTGGATCAGTTGGCTGCCAAGGTCTACTTCTACTATGCCCGATTCTACGAGCTGTCTGGACGACTTTCAGAGATCCGCCCTGTATTGCTGAACGCACAAAGGACGGCGACCCTTCGCCGAGACGACGATACCCAGTCGACATTGATCAACTTGCTGCTTCGCAACTACTTCCACTACAACTTGTACGACCAAGCCGACAAGCTCGTCTCTAAAACCACTTTCCCAGAGGCTGCCACCAACAACCAGCTGGCCCGCTACATGTACTATCTTGGTCGTATCAAGGCCATCCAGCTGGAGTACACCGAGTCACACCAGTCGCTGTTGCAGGCTGTCCGCAAGGCGCCCCAGAACAACATCACTGCAGGATTCCAGCAGGAGGCTAACAAGCTGCTGATTATTGTTCAGTTGTTGATGGGTGAGATTCCAGAGCGCTCATTGTTCAGACAACCCGTTTTGCGTAAGGCTTTGGTGCCTTATTTCCAGATCACTCAGGCTGTCCGTGTAGGCGACCTCAACAAATTCCAGGAGACTCTTGCAGCTCATGCCCCTACCTTCAACGCGGACAAAAACTACACGTTGATCCTGCGTCTCCGTCACAATGTCATCAAGACCGGAATCCGCATGATCTCGCTTTCATATTCCCGAATCTCACTTCGCGACGTCTGTTTGAAGCTCCACCTGGACAGCGAGGAGGATGCTGAGTACATTGTGGCGAAATCGATCCGCGACGGAGTGATTGATGCCACCATTGATCACGAAAAGGGCTACATGCGCAGCAAGGAGAACGTCGACATCTATTCTACCAACGAGCCCCAAAATGCTTTCCACCAGCGCATTGGTTTCTGTCTCAAGCTTCATAACGACAGTGTCAAGGTACTCCATATTTCTAGTTGTATTTGTAATACTAGGGTTGAGGCAGCAAGTGTTTCGGTTCTAACATTTTTATTCATTACCTCTATACTCGTCTAGGCCATGAGATTCCCCCTCAAGGCTGTCAACGCTGACGCTGCTGAAGTTGAGGCAGCAAGAGACCAGGAGCGTACCTTGGTCCAGGAGATTGCCGAAGCTGACGAGGATATGGATGAGGACCACGATGAGCTGTAAATCCGATAGTCTTCTAGAAAATAAAGAGAAGCTTCAACAGTACCGACGTTTCTTGGAAAGTGAAGTATCATATTTTTTATTTTTTTTTGCCACCATCTTTTTTTAAGCCAAATATGGAAAATCAACAGGTAAACAAGCCACACGAAACGGCTTGACTTTCGAGGCATTCGGAAAGCTGCATCAACCCTCTTTTGCAGTTTAACGCTTGAACCATCAAGCGATCGCAGGACATCTCAGGAACCAGCATTCAGACAAGGAAACCAAAAAACACTCGAACAGAATTCACTTGCTACAACAAAAAGACTTTTATTGGACGCCATGGTCGCTTCACATTCCTCAGAGTCTTCATTACCATCAGAGGCACCTTCAGGAGCACAGCCAACCGTACGGGTGTCAGAAGCCGGCTCTTCAGAGAAAGAGAAGAAGGAAAACAAGGCCTTTGAACGCTGGCGCAAAACTCTGTCACTGATCACCGGCGTGGGCTTGTCAACGGAAGAGTTCCAGGCAGAGATCGAGAAAGCCGATCGCAAAACATGTGAGCTGTACAAGGAGCAGCTTATCAAGACGAGTACGTTGACGATGTTACGCAGACAAGAAACTGAATGGACGGAAACTCCATTACGCCTATTGTAATATCAGCTTACCAGAGACAATATTTTATATCTAAATTCTTAGGCCCAGGTGTGCGCTTCATGATGAATAACTTGGTGAAGGCAGGATGCCCCCTGACCAAGAACATGCTCGACTGTGGACCTTGCGACTCTACCAAATCTGGAGGATTCTCACCCGACCACGGCATCCTGCTGTGCCAGAACGGATTCTTCAGCAAGAAGCACCAGGAGCACACCATGATCCACGAAATGATCCACATGTACGACCACTGCGTCTTCAACGTCGAGTGGGACAACCTGCGCCACCACGCCTGCAGTGAGGTACGAAAACAAGCTAGCCCAGAAGATGACATTATCGGATCCCCCTCCTCCCCCCCCCCTACTCCTGATATCCTAAGTGTCCGCGGATCGACTCATTATATGTTTATCACATCGACTTTTTTCTAGGTCCGAGCAGCAGCCCTGAGTGGAGACTGCAACTGGTCGCGAGAGGTGCGTCGAGGCTTCTACACATTCACGAAACAGCACCAGGAGTGTGTCAAGCGCCGCGCCACGTTATCCGTCCAAGCCAACCCCAAGTGCACCTCCCGCGCTGCGGCCGAGAAGGCGGTCAATGCAGTGTTCGAGTCATGCTACAACGATACCCGGCCCTTTGATGAGTTTTACTAGTGGCAAGGCATAAAAAAAAATGCAAAATTTACTCTTCTCTTTTTTTTTTTTTTTTTTTTTTTGGCATAGACTTCTTTTTAATTATTTATTGTGAGAGAAAAAAAAAATGTTACAGTACTTGAGGAGAGGGTTTGACGTTGTGGGGGACTGGGCACTTGCCACGGAACTTATCTGGGCCGAGCTCGTCAATGGTGTAGCCGTTAGGGTAGACGGGCTCGTACTTGTTGAACAGAGGAACATACCGACCCTCCTTATTGGCACGTGGGGGAGTGCGAATGACAGGGATATTCCGAGGGAGCATAAAGTACTTGATGAACCCGCCACGCAGCCAGAGAATGCTCTTAATCACGGTGACAAAGGCCCAGGAAGGGGCGGGCATGTTGAAGGCTTTTTGGAGTCGGGGCGTCAACAGTGCCGAGACTACCTTGCGGCCGAAAGGGTGGACTGCGGTGGGAGCGCGGGACAGGAGAAGCTCGATGGTGCTGTTTGCGATGGCGACGTTGCTATGGGCGTACAGCATGTGTTCCTGCTCATAAGCCTTTAGTGTTGTTTGTGCATGGGACGTTTGTTTGGGCAATTAGTATGTGACCAAAAGTACTTTCCTGGGAAACCAAGAGCAATGCGGGTGTTTTCCTTGTTTGTTTACCTCGGCCCATTCTTTGACGGCTTGAAAGGTGGTGGGGATGTTCTGAATCTTCATGTTCTCTCCAGTTTCAGTCCAAACAGCCAACATTGCCTAGAAAATAAAACGATCGGTTATGTTTGGTTACGTGTGGTTACGTTTGATTACGTTTGGTTTCGATCTGTGCCTGTTGGTTAGAAGCTCGTTTTACTGCTCGTTGTGTGAGTGGAGGGAAGGGTAAACATGGGTCCGTACCACTTCTCCTTGGTCCCTCTCATGCAGATGCTACTGCTGCTCTTTTTTCCCTTTCTTGGGAGCAACCAACTCAGCACACCCACCCATCCATTGCATCCACTCGTACGATCTTTGTTCCAGCGAAGCGAGCCGAGAACCCTCTCTGGAATAAACAAAGAGGGTTCTCGGAAATCCTGAATGCCTGTGTAAAAATATCCAATTGCAACGACACACACTTACGTTGCGCTCCAGCTCCGACAGTGGTCGCCATTCGAAACGGTCGATCCACGAGCCAGGCTCGAGAATGAAGAGTGCCAGCGTGAACAGATAATCCTCCTGCTTAATGGGGTAGTGGCCGTGAATCCAGTTCAAACGCTCGGTCGCCATCTGGGACCGCTTCTCGTCGTTCAGGTCCTCGGCCGGATCGGTCTTGCCCTCCAGGATCTCACGCAGCTGCTTGCGAGAGTAGGCCTGGTTCATTTCGGCCAGGATCAGACCAGTGTCGTCGGCTCTCTTCAGAGCACTGGAGGAGAACTGGCGAGTGGCGGCCAGGATCTTGGAGATGGAGGGGATGGCGTAGGTCTTGAAGAGGGCAAACTCGAGGGCGACGGTGTTGAGGTAGGGGAACTCGAGGACGGCGATGTCCGAAGCGATTTCGCGGGCGACATCGATGTTCCGGAGTGGGAGGGTGGGGTCTGTATATTTGGCCTGGAGGGCGCGGATGCGCCTGTAGCGCAGGTGGCGGACGAGAAGCATGTAGGCGCCGAGGGCGATTGCATACTTGGTTGACGAGCGGGCTGTCAGGTAGTGGACGAGCGTATCCATGGCTGTGACGAAGAAATAGAGATGAAGAAAAGTGATGAGGATGAAAGATGAGGATGAGGATGAGAGAGGAAGCAAGAAACAGAATGCAGGAAGAGGAAGCAAGACAGAATGCAGACACGAGGAAGGACAGAGGCAAGGCGTCTTTGAGAGAGGAGACGGACCTGAAAAAAGCCGAGAGTACACTCACTCACCCAACCACCCAAATTAGGCGCCCTGGCGAGGTACAGCTCTTGCGCATTTATATTTCGCCGTCCTCTCCAACGCGTCGTCGTCGCACAGTGTGTGTGTGGGTGGGTGTGTTGTGTGCCGTGGGGAGGTGTTGGCGTGTGCCCCCAGACGGCTGGCTGACTGGCTGACTTGGCTTTCTTAAATCGAGCGCGTCACAAAAACACGCAGGCAAGGCGAATCTCTTCCTCACGCCCCCATCGCCCTCCTTTTCATATCCCCGGCATGTCAATCACACCGCAGACCGCAAGCGAGGTCCTCGATGAGATCGAGCGACTCGAGCAAGGCATCACCCGCACCCTTCAAGAGATTGGTAATTTTCATCATCCATCAACGGCACTCAGGGAACTTGCTTTCGACTGACCCACCTCGCCTCTACAATTATAGATCAAAAGTTCTCGACGTGCCAAACAATTGTCACCTCAAAGATTCTACCCAGCATCGATCTCTATGGCGAAGCTTCCCGTGATGTCTGGAATCATGCCCGCCTCTGGCTCAATTTCTTCAAAGCAGCCTCAACCTCAACAGCAACATCAGGAGTTGCAACACGACGAGCTGCAGCTTCTTCTTTGAGGGCGTCTAAACTGGCGTCTACTGCACAACAACCGGTCGATATTCAACAGGACGCAGAAGAAATAGCCTCGACAATTCATGACAAGAGAGCTGCACCAGAGCATAGGCATGATACTAACGACAACTACAATCGCCGCGAGTCTGTAGCACTCTTTGCGTCAGGCATGCTGGATGTCGAAGGGTCGCCCCTGGGATCAATGCCATCCACACCTACACCACACAACCGTGACCGCAACCAAAGACTCGACCTCTCTGCACCAACTCGCATTCAGTGGCCAGGAAACCAACCCGCATCCACGACACCGAGCCGTCCAAGACACCAACACACAACTGGAAACGACGATCAGGGCTCGACAACACCAAGGGTCACTGCTCGGGACCGACCCATGACTTTTTCACCTTATACCACCCAAGCACCAAGCTCCTCCACCGCACCATCGACATCAGGAGTAGGATCCAAGCCGACATCTGGCGTGGCTGCGACCTTGAGCCCTAGCCGACACCAGAACCTGCGTGCACCTCGCAGAGGAAGTTTCTTAGAGCTGGACGTGGACCAGGACTACCAGGACGTTGTAACTCCACCCTCGACCCTACAGTTCTCCATCCCAGAATCGCGACTTGCCGTCACACCTCGGTCCGTCATCGCCAAGAGCAAAGTGGACAGGATCCTTATGAAGGATGGTCTGGTGATTCCTCAGCCTATATTTGTTCGCGATGATGAAGAGAATGCAGCACTTGATAAAGGGCATCATCGTACTTTATCATCGGAGCAAAACATTGGTAGTTCCCGAAAGAGGAATCTGGACGGTGACCTTTTGTCGAGCGATCGGAATCAGTTCCAGAGCAAGGAAAGACTGCTGGCCAGTCCCCGCAAAATGGCTAGTGTCCAGGACTTTCTCGGTGTTTCCGACATTGGTTCAAGCCCGCCATCACAGACCAACAAAGTATCAGAAGGCGTTAACGACGAGAACGAAGAAGAGGAAGAGGATGAAAGTGATAGTGATGGCCGCCAGAGCCCCAGTCGTCGGCTGATGGCCCAGATCCAGTCCCAGACAGAACAGGAAAGAGATCCTCAGTCGCAAGACCCGCTCATGGCATTGGTGACACCACCGGACCTACGTACGTCAGTTCTGGACTATGGAACACGAACATCAATCCCTTATCGCCAGCATACCTTGACCTCGACCTCCTTAGCTGCGTCAAAACCTACCACCCAATCCTTTACTCGTTCAGGATCTTCGCTCCCAGTGCTGGGAAACGGACCAGTCTTGACGACAACTCCACTTGATGTCGTCGCATCCACTAATCCGATATCATCCACTGTATCAATATCTGCGCCTTCAGCACCTGCTCCGACAACCACAAATGCGAGTATCAGGAGCACAGTGGATGCAATCTTCAAAGAGTCTTTCAACTCGGGCTTCGCTGCCACTTCAGGAGGAGCGACACTTCAACCCACTACCTCCACCAGTGCTAATAACAGCAGGCGACAGACCATGGCAGCTGCAGTGCCCGTATCGTACACCACACTCCCTCTTACCAACAGCCGTAACATTCGAAACAGTATTGGCTCTGGATTACTTCGATCCTCCATTCGCTCCTCTGTACCGGATACCTCAGACCGACCAACCACAGTTCCAGGAAACAGTCGCTTGAGCTTGCTAGGAAGCTCAGCCTTCAGCAAGCGAACACCTCACTCTGGCGGATCGACCTTGCAGACGAACGGAGCAAATAACACTACCTCCTCCTCCACGCCCCCAACGACTGCGTCACAGCCAGCCTTTTCCGAGCTCAAGACGACAACACCTGGGTCGATCCCACCCTCGCCAGCCCATCGAGGATTGACACGACCCCAAGGACACTCTTTGGGCTCCGTAGGAAGGCCCTCACTTGGGAGGTTATCACTTGGTGCATTTGACAGGACAGGTGTGCCAGTGACAACGCCTCCAAATCGCGAGCACACCCATGACTCACAGTTTGACACTCACCTGGCACCGGCATCGGCGTCGTCGTCGACATTTTTTTCGGACGATCACCACACACAGTTCCGTACCCCATCTGATCGCCTGCCACCACCGGCCCCAAGACTCGGATACCACAGTGACACCTTGATGACACAGAGCTCGCTTGGGCTGAACCACTACGGGTTCGCCAGTGGAGGGGAAGGATTTGACGATTTTGACAGGACACGGACGACCCTGGCCAGCATGGGCGGCGGATCGTCGGGAACAAGAACAAGAGACATGGACTTGACGGTTGGAGCATCGAATGCGGCTGCGATTGTGGCAGCAGCAGCGGCGACGGCGGTCAACGGCTTCCAATCGACGGCGAATCCCTCCCACCGGCCATCCGGAGTCACGGCCACTGTTTCGTTGGCGACTATGCTCACGACCCAAACCGAGGGCGACAACGATGACGAGGATGAGGATGACGACGATGACGGAGAAATGTCAAGATCGCCCTGCCCGCCTGGAAGGACGTTCTTCGGCGCCAACACGGATCTGAGAAGCGTGGCGCAAGCAGCGTCGGCGACCTCCTTGGGATCAGAGAGTGGATCTGGCCTCTTCCGCCGTCCGTCTGGGGCCTGGGATTCGTCAAGACGTTGAAAGTAGAAAACAAAACACGCCCTTTCATACCATTCTATTAAATTTTGACGTCCGATAGATCCACTTGCTTCCATGAATGGGTGTGGGTTTTTTTATTTTGAAAAATGTTACAAATAATGGGGTGGGGGAATGCGGGTGAATGTGTGTGAGTGATTTTCTTGGTGGTGGTGTAATGATGATCCTATCTAAAAAAACGAACGTTGTTCCTTTAGGCCTTCTTGACATCCTCACCCACAATCTCGGACCAAGTCTTGCCATTGAGGCCCTTGACAATGCCATCCTTGACCACGCGTGCAATACCGGGACCCTCGTAAGCCATCGAGCTGTACAGCTGGACCATGCTGGCTCCGGCGCGGGCATACTCCAAGGCGTCCTGTCCATTGGAGATACCGCCACAGCCGACCAGTGGGATCTTGCCCTCGGTATGCTTGTACACGGCACGAAGTGCGCGCAGCGCCAGGGGCTTAACCACGGGGCCCGAGAGGCCTCCGACCTCCTTGGCGTTCTCCTTGTTGATCAGAGTCGAGGGGCGTGAGATAGTAGTGTTGGAAATGATGATACCGTCGACCTTGGTGGCCAGCGCCGCCTCCGAGACGTCCTCGAGCTCCTCGTCCGACAGATCTGGGGCGATCTTGACCAGCAGTGGGGGCTTGTATGACGACTGCAGACGGTCGCGGGCGGTGATCACCTGGCGCAACAGATCCTCGAGCATGCCCTTGCGCTGCAGCGAGCGCAGGCCTGGGGTGTTGGGGGAAGAGACGTTGACGACCAACACATCGGCGTAGGGTCCCAGGCGCTCAACACCAACGACATAGTCGTCGACGGACTCCGGGGTCGAGGCCTTGTTCTTGCCCAGGTTGACAGCCAGGACGCGGTCGTCGCGGAGGGAGCGGTTAGTGGAGAGGTGGTCGACGAGGGACTCGGCGGATCCAGTGCCGTTCTTGAGCTTTTCAAGGGTTTCCTGCTGGTCCTCGCGGGCATGTTTATACAAGAAGCGCTTGATCCGCTGGCGCAGGCGGGTCTCGACCACCTTGTGGCCCTCCGAGTTGAAGCCGTAGCGGTTGATCACACATTTGTCCTCGGGGAGGCGGAACATGCGAGGCTGAGGGTTGCCGGGCTATGTTGTGTTTTTGTCCCAATGGAGGAGGGGTTGTTACTAAAGGCCGATCATGGGTTCAACAGAGATCCAGAGATCCAGAGATCCAGATCCAGATCAAACGAAAGGATATAGAAGACCGATGTGCTTACCTGGGGCTCGGGGGTGACAGAGCCGATCTCGACGTATCCAAAGCCAAGATCAAAGAGTCCATCGATTGCCTCGGCATGCTTGTCGAATCCGGCGGCCATGCCCACGGGGTTGGAGAAGGTCTTGCCCCACAACTAGTCAAATATTTCAGAGTTCATAGATCCATGTGAGGGGATGAAAAAAAAAGAGAAGACTGTCAGTATCCCGGGTGGCGTCAATTGTCTATTGTTGGCTACTCCTTCCTGTTCCCTCGTTGCATCCCTGTGCTCACTCGTCCCCACACTCACCTTGACTTCCAGAGCTGGGTCGTCGGGCTGGGTGTCCCAGGGGGAGAGGCCCATCTTGAGGAATTTGATGCCGACCTTGTGGGCGGTCTCGGGGTCCATGGTCCAGTGCATCAATGGAAGAAACACGTACTTGTGGATCGACGCCCGAGAATCAAATCCGTACGAGATCCCGACCAATCCTCCAATGACGATGCCAGTGCCAAGCACAAAGTTGATGGTGCGCGAGGCTGGGGTGTGCTCCTTGCGGGCGGTCGCGTAATGACGGGCGACATTGGTGCGGGAGGCGGTGTATGTAGCACGCGACAGGGACGACGATGCCGTGGAGAGTGTCCTCTGGCGAAGAACGGAGGTGAGGGATTGCATTGTTGGGCGGATGTGGGGTACAAGGGAAAGGGTCGCTGAGGAGAGGAAAGAGACTCTGATCTCTCTCATTCACATTCTTGGATTCAGGCTCGGAAGAATCGCAATCGCGTGCCTTAATAACTCAAAATCATGGCTTTCAGGTCCAAACTGACAGACATTTAAATATATACCTTGCTCGAAGCCCACTCTATTAAGAAAAAAAACTATACAACTATTTACAGGTCCTTGGTGCTTGCATCTGGCGAAATAAAGCTGTCCACAGAAGAAGGCGATTCCTGCATAGCCATCAACCTTTCGACCTCTGTTTGGGAGAACAAAAAAAAACAGGTGTGTGCTCAGTAAGCGATTTCTTGTCTTTCAAAGGCTGAGCAGCATAAATGGAAAATAAACGAACGAGACTTGACTTACTGGTAATGAGGTGCTTGCCGTAGGTGTACTTTTTGAGGGATCCCAATTGAGGCTTAATCTTGGCCACAAGGATGTCGCGCTGCTCCCCGTCCACTACGTCCAGCATCTTTTGGACAACATAGTTGGCAAACTGGTCCTTCATCATAAAGACCAAGGGCGAGGTCCCATCGGGCTTGGTCGTGATCACTTCCTCAATCAGCCTCTGTCTGTCCAATTTGGAGCCGTAGGCGACACATTTCTCAACCACGTTCGAAGCAAACTTGTGCTTGCTCAGAGGCAGCACCTGTCCAATGACCTTGGAGACCACCAGTGACTTCTCGGCAGGCCGACCGCGCTCCAGGATATGCTGAATCACATAGTTGCCGTATTGGTCCTGCACCAAGTTGGGGATATATCTGTGAAGCTCATCCATGAGAGGCTAAAAAAAACATGGATTGAAGTATTTAAAAAAAAAAGTCGTAAGTAACCATTGAACAAGGTGAAAGTATGTTCGTTTCAACAGCACATGAAGTGTGCTTACAGTCTTGGTGTCGGCACAGTGCTCAAACATTCTCTGGATGACACGGCAGCCATAGGGATGAGTGGCAAGGGAGTAGACCTGGCCGGTGAATGAGTTGATGATAAACTGGATATGTTCCATGGGGACACACTCGATCGCCTTTTGGATGACGTGATTGCCGTTTTGGTCCTTGACACACTTGAGGACATGGCCATCCAGCTCCTTGACCAGAATCGCTTGCTGATCGCTCAATACGTGCTCGAGACCTTTTTGGACAACACGACAGCCGTACATTTGCAAAGCCAATGACAAGACATGGCCCTCCATCTGCTTGGCCAGTATCGTCTTGTGGTCCTGACGGCCGTGTTCGAAAAACTTTTGGATCACGTAGTTGCCAAAGACGTCTGTCATCAACTGTAGAGCATGGGGCATGATCTCCTCGAACACCATTTCCTTTTCTTCCTCTGAGGCTGTTTCAAGCTTTTGTTGAATAAACCGCGAGCCGTGTTGATCGCCACTGAACTCAACAACGTTTCCAGCAATGTCCTAGTGATCACACAATGGGGAAATTAAACAGTTAGAACCACCTTTGCGTACTAGATCACCGACATATTCAGCATGGGACACGTATACTAACCTTGAGCTCGTATTTCTTGCTGCTCTTATTATTTCTAAAGTCTTCGAGCAAGGCACTCCGGGATCCATGTCCATCGGTGGCATGCGAGTCGTCTCCTTTGGTTTCTTCCTCATGCTTCTGGGAACCGTTGGGAGGACTTGAGGAGCCATGATCAGAGTCGTGGTTCCTGTCGTGGTGAGATTTCGAATGCTTGCCTCCCGATGAGCCCTGTGGCTTGGATCGTCCATGTTGCTTTGGTTGACTGTGGGGTTTAGATGCATGAGGTTGGACAGGTTGTGTCTGCTGTTGTTGCTGTTGCTGTTGTTGTTGTTGCTGTTGCTGCTGTTGCTGTTGCTGTTGTTGTTGCTGTTGCTGTTGTTGCTGTTGACGCAGAAGCATGAGTTGTTGCTGTTGGAGGAGGATTTGTTGAGACTGGAGACGAAGTTTTTGCTCTGCGGCAGCATTCGCAGCAGCCATGCGAGCATCCATGGAGTTAATATTTGGAGAGTTGAGTCCAGATCCAATAGGGCTGTTGGAGCCAAAATCCCCTGGAGAGTCTGAAGACATAGGGGAATATCCCTGCTGCTGGAGCTGGAAAAGTGCTGGGTTCTGCATTCGTCGAGGATCGTACGCCAGATCGTTAGCCCTAAGTCCCAAAGAGGACTCGTCGTGGCCCTCAAACATGGATTGTAGATCTAATTCGGAAAATAGCGTCTTTCAGTTTAGCCTTGAACTCCACCCTCTACTTTAAACGTCATCGCCCACAATCTCGTAATAGCACCTACTCCTCTGTGAAGACCCAAAGTGGTCTTTCTTGGGCAGGAATCCGGGATGGCCCATTTGGTAGTCATATCCAAACTGGGGGTTGATCAGTCGAGGATCCTTCAGCATGTTCTGACTGTCGAAGTATGGCGAGTATGCAGTCAAGGGTGTGTTGGATCCATGGAAAGGCTGTCTCATTTGCTGTTGGCGCTGTTGCTGGAGTAGTTGGAGGTGCTGTAGCTTCAGTTGCTGCTGTCCCAGCTCATATTGCTGTCTTTGCAACTTTGCCTGCTGAACAGTCAAATCATCATCCTAACAAAAGATACACGTCAATGCACAAATGTTAATCATTTTGAGACGGCTTGGTACCACAAGAAAAACAAACAAAAGTCGGTGTAACGTACATCCGCAAAGGTCAGGTTCTGCATGCCAAAGTCAAGGTCGGATGAGCCAGAATCAAGTTCCTGAAGATCCATCGAGAACCCTGGGGGCGGATTCCGGGCAAAGTTGCGGCTATGGATTGGGGGAGTCGAGGACGATCGCTGAGGTGGTGCAAACTTTGACTGGAACAAAGGTGAGCGGGCACTCACAATGGATGGTAGCCTTTCGTCATCGCCACCATCCAAAGCAGCGTTCAGAACAGACTTTAGGTGAGATGACCGATCGTCAAGGTCATCTGGACTGTCCAACTCTGATCGTATGTGGTGTCGCTCGTCGTCCTGTGTATCGGAAATTTCGTGCCTCAGGTTGGACGAATGCGACATGGGTGAACGAAGAGCTTGTGCTGGGGACAGTGAGCTTAGAAGGTGCGATTGCGGCTGGCTGGAGGTTGGGAGGTTGTGTTGCATAAAGAGTGGTGAGGGCGATCTAGGAAAGTCCGCAGGTGAAGAAACGGTGGGGGCCCAGATGTGGTTCAAGTGATCGGTGGAATGAGCTGTGAACAAGGGCGAGCTGGGCATAGAGGCGACACTGCGGGCGCTGTCGAGACCATGTCGCGATACCATTGGTGAGTGAATCTCGCTCCTGGGCAACTCGGGTGACTTGAGCAGATCCTGGCGCCACAAAGAAGCTGGATCCGTGGCACGCGGGTAAAGTGACGAGGTCGATGTAGGGACAGAAGAGCGATCTTCGCCTGGATGACGTTACAAAGCACAAGCAGAATTAGTACATGATTTGAAGCTTTAAAATTTGGTACAACTGCAGACATACCTGAGCGATTAGCTGCAGATCCAATGGGTCCTTTGAGATCATCCAGGCCACTGGAGGACGACGACCACATCTGCCACGAAATTCCAGGCGAGTACATGGCCGAGGGCGCCTGACGTGGGTCCTGTCGTACGGGTGAAGCATGATAGCTATTGTAGTAGTCAGTGTCAGAACCAAGGTCGGACGAGGGCTGCGAGTCGAAGCCAGGACCCATGCCGAATCGTGCTTGGTTAGGCGGCGCAGAACTTGAGCGCGAGATATCGAGACCGCCAAGGAACCCGCCACCTCCGCCATAGTCGTTAAGCTTGCCGCGAAGCAGTGTTGCCAGTTGCTGTTTGATTGATCGTTCATATCAGTTCAATTGGGGACAGAGACGAGGGCAAAGTCATGGCTTGGTGAGAAGAGATGAAAAAAAATAAGATGATGGTGAAACGCGTACATTGGACAATGAGATTTACCTGTCCTTGAGGTTGGTTCATGGTTGTTGGCTGATGGATGTTGCTGATGTGGCCTCCATGGTTGAGGTGATGTCCAGAGCCTGAGCCTGAGCCAGAGCCAGAGCCAGAGCCAGCCGTGGTCGACTGAGGATACTGGTCATCCATTGGCACTCGAGGCATCATGCGCGTTGATTCCGTTGAGTGGATGACGTGCCTCGTGTCGTGTGCTGTTACCAGGTAATAAATAACGGTGGTCCAACAAACGAGAGTGTGCTGATGCTGCTTGTCTGTAGCTCTTCTTGATGCTGCTCACGAATGGTTGCTGGGATGGATATGGACGCTATACGATGAGGCGTGGGTGTGGGAGTGGGTGTGGGTGGGGCAAGGAAGCAAATGATGATGGAGAAAGTGGGAAACACAAAAAAAAAAAAAAAGATTCAGGCAGGTCAGGCTAGTCAGGCAAGACAAATTCGAAAAATTTCTTTTTGCTCCCCAATCCATTGAATGGATGAATGCCCTCAAAAATAGACAAAGTTTCTTTCCTGACCATGCTGGTTCTTTCAGTCCCTCTCCCATCCATCCCATGTTGTTTCTTTTCTTTTTCTTGCTGTGTGTTCATTGCCCATCACTGCCATCACAAGTTCTCTTTGTTTGGGCATGTGGAGGAATGAAACAAGAAAAAAAACATCTCCCTTGCTCCTGCACAAATGTGGTTGCTACGTTACATCTGCGACTTGGAGACAACGTGGGTTTGTTCTGCTTGCGGGAGAGAGTTCCAATTTAAATGGTGCATGTCTTTGCCCAACTCTATTGCCTGTGGTCAAGAGGGGTGTGCAACAAGTGCATCAATTGAAGGAAGAGGATGTGTGTGATGATGTGTGTGTATGTGTGTGCGGTGAACACAAGTCGTTTTGGGCTGAACACGAGAAAGAGGAACACATAGCAGTGAGAGAGTGAGAGCGAGGAGTGAGTATCCATGGGCCACCAGCAGTGCCAAGGAACAATCATTGGTTGATCGGAAACGCGAAGCGTGGCACAGCTGAAGACAGACACTCCTCGCTCTGCTCTCTTTGATCTGATCCTGCACCCCGCCCATCCTATCCAAGTCTAAAGTATATGCGAAATTAACGCTGTTGTCCCAAAAGAGGCATTCGGTCCGAACCTGGACAGAGTGGCCACACAAATCGTGTCTCGGATCTGTACAAATAAAAGTAAAGCCTCCTACCCTGTGGCTCCCGCAGCGAAGCAGCTTGGGCGCTTCAAAATATGGGGTGATGTTATCCACTGGACATTGCGTGCGCACTATCTGCGTGCAATTGACCCATGGATATCGGGATATGCGGCATGGTGCCACCACAATGTCTCAGTTTGGTCGTTGGTCGACAGCATGCAATTGTGGCCTGATCTCTGCTGCTTGCTTTCCTTTAAATACGACAACTCTGCCAAAGCTGTCCCTCACAACCGCCCCTCATCCTTCCTACTCTCGCATTACTATACCCTACCTCATCCCTACCACAATTATATAGACATAAGCATGCCCGGAAACGTAAGACTGACAAAACAACAAACATGGGCCGTTGTTCGATTACTGATATGTTGTGTGTTGTGCGCCCTGTAGACACCTCAAGCAAGCCTGGCCACACAGCCTGTCCCAAAGAATGGATCGGCCTTTGACATCATTGTCATTGGAGGAGGTGTCCTGGGATCCGCCTTTGCCGCCACCTTTGGCAAGCAGAACAAGCGAATCTTGATGCTGGGTGGGTAACACAAGCTAATTTTGCCACACGACAAATGACTGTGAATACAAGTTCTAACCGCTTTCGTTTGATCAGAACGCGATCTGAGCGAACCTGACCGGATTGTCGGTGAATTGCTCCAGCCTGGCGGAGTCAATGCACTCAAGGAACTCGGACTTGCAGGTAAAAATCAAAGAAAAGGTCTTTTGTTTACAGGAACAAACGATATAGATCCGTATTGCTTACCTTTGCCGTGTAATGTCGCTGGTGGATATTAGATTGTTTGGAAGGCATCGGTGCTGTCCCATCTTTTGGATATGGCGTCATTCGCGGTGACGAGAATGTTCATATCCCTTACACTGTGGACCCCACGACCGGAAAGTCTTTCCAGGGCCGCTCGTTTCACCATGGCCGTTTCATCCAAAAACTTCGAGCTGCAGCCTCACAGACACCAAAGTATGCCTCGGAAACTTGTTGCTTTCATTGGATAATGAACGACAACAATACTGATCGTTGACCATTGCTTGCCTCATTAGTGTCACGGTGGTAGAAGCGACAGTGAACGAGATTACGTGGTGCCAGGATGGTGTTCGGGCGACTGGAGTGAACTGCACCCTGAAGAAGGACTATAGCTCAAGGGCGGCTCTGGCCGAAGGTGAAGATACTTCTCCATCAGGCACACCTACCCATTTCAAAGCACCCATCGTCGTCGTGGCCGATGGCTGCTTTTCCAAATTCCGCAAACAGTTCATCCCCAAGACTGTCGAGACCACCTCACACTTTGTTGGGTAAGCTGGAATGCCCCTTTGCTTTGCTCTTGTTCTATTTGTTTTCCTTTGATCGGTGTGTACTAACTCACTCTCATTCATAGGTTGGTCCTGGATGATGTCCCACTCCCATTCCCTAACCATGGCCATGTCATTTTGGCCACACCCTCACCAGTCCTCATGTACCAAATTTCTCAGTCTCAAACACGCGTCCTGGTGGATATCCCTGGTAACAAACTTCCCTCGGCCAGCTCGGGCGCTCTCCGCTCGTACCTCGAATCCACCGTCTGCCCACAGCTGCCTGGCCAGTGCCAACCCGCATTCTTGAAGACCCTCAAAGACGATGCTGCCAGTGGCGGACGCCGCGTGAGGTCCATGCCCAACAGCTTCTTGCCACCCTCAACCAGTTCTGAGCTGGGAATCATTCTCTTGGGCGACGCGATGAACATGAGACACCCACTGACGGGCGGCGGCATGACAGTTGCGCTCAATGATGTCGTATATCTTCGGGACTTGTTGAAGGGCGATGCCACTACAGACCAAGAGGTGACAATGGTTCAAATGGAACTGTTCTTCTGGAAGAGAAAGGAGCTCAGCACTGTCATCAACGTGCTCGCCCAGGCACTGTATGCACTCTTCTCTGGTCAAGGTACACAAAGGCGCTGATAATATTGAAGCAAGATTTGACTTTCGAGTGTTGTGCTTATACTGACCGGTGTTTATTTGTTATTATTCAGATCCAAACCTAATGGTACTCAGGAACGGGGTCTTCAGCTACTTCCAAATGGGTGGAGAGTGCATCAACGGTCCTGTAGGTCTTCTCTCGGGCGTCAACCGCAGCCGATCCACACTAGTATACCACTTCTATGCAGTCGCCATCCACTCCATCTGGCTGCTCTTCCACAACGCCTCTTCCTGGTCAGAGTTCCCAGCACTGCTCCTTAGAGCTCTCAGCATTCTCTGGACCGCCTGTGTGGTCTTTTTGCCTTTGCTTTGGACAGAATTTCACGCGTAGTTCACCCATACGAAATAAAACATTTAAAAAGTGACGCGTCAGGCTCCAAGCCACAAACCTTATTTTTACTTGGTTGTTCTTCGCCCATTTCTACACTTTCCTTTCTTCATTAACCACACCATTCGACCAAACAAGACATTCAGGACCCTATGGCATCAACATCAGCACTACTGGAATTCAAAGCAGGACGGTGCTTCAGACAGGAAGGCACCGATATTGTCAAACCGGATCCCGCCAAAGGGTAAACCCCCATATCCCTTCAAACTTACATCCATACATCAAAGTCGATTTTTTTATTGTTCTTCCTCTAACAAACGAATAATCAGACTTGTGTATGTTGAAGAACAGGATGAGCTCCTCCACTTTTTCTGGAAGGACAGGACCACCGGCGAAGTAGAAGATGTAAGGACTACTTTGGAAAAACACTCCGTCGGGTAGGATCGCACATTTCGACGAGATCAAGGTGCTTACTTTTCCTCCTTGTCCGACCAGGATCTGATTCTATTCCCAGGAGACGCTGAGATGGTTTCAGTACCGCAGTGCACGACGGGCAGGGTTTTGATGCTGCAGTTCAAGTCGTCCTCCCAGAAACTCTTCTACTGGCTGCAAGAACGCAAAACGGACCGTGACGAGGTCATCCTCTTCCAAGTCAACTCTCTGATCCAGCAATCGGCCGACGACGACGAGGCGGACGATATTCACATGGATGAAGACGTGGCCATGGAAACCGAAGGTAATATTTCGGGACAAAAGAAAGAAAGCGATGGGTACTCTGAACCTGTTATTGATTCCTGAGTGGTTTTTCCTTTTTTTTTTCGAATTACTTATATAGAAACACCAGCAGCGCCTATTGCCCCTTCAGCAGCTTTCGCACCAGCCAACCCTGGCTCATCATCTTCAGGAGGAGGAGCCCTGACTTCACAACAAATGGATCAGCTTCGCCACGTCCTCGCCGGTATCCAGGTTCCTCGTATGTGGCCCCCCGCCCCACCTCTACCTTTGTGTGGGCAAACTACATTTCACCTAACACTTTCCCTTCTCGTATTATAGAAGCTGCCCCGAGGTCCAACCTAAGACTGGACCATGTCTTGACGCCAGGATCGATTGGACCCCTGCTGAACAACCCCGCGATCTGTGCAGCCCTGTTCCCACACCTTCCCGAGAGCTCCGAGCGGACCCCCGAAGAGATCCAGGCCATTGTCCGCACTCCACAGTTCTCACAGGCGCTGGTCTCCCTCAGTACGGCCCTCGAGTCGGGCCAGCTGGGGCCGCTTCTCCGGCAATTTGGTCTCGGACCAAATGCTGGTGATGGTAACATAACTGTCTTGGAGATCTTGCATATAGAACGCATGGCATTTTGTCGCAAAGAATACTAATTCACGTTTATCGGTACGACACATAGGTGTTGAAGGGTTTTTGAGCGCAATCGAAGAACAAGCCAAAAGCGACCAAGCCAACAACGACCAAGCCAAAAAGTAGAAGTTTAGACTGAAAATATAACTTTTTATTTGCAGTTTAAAGCGGATGCGTCAGTCGATGTAGTTGGGGTTCTAATGGATATGCTTGGAATGATAATTAACAGAGTCAAAGTGATCTCCTTTTCTTCAGCGACGAGAAGATGAGGGCACATCTTCGAGGCCCATGGCAAAGCGCATGATCTCTGTCTTGATGGGTCCCATGTTGTCGACTGCTGTCAATCCGAGCGAACGGGCCCACACTACCGGGCCAAAGTCAGTGTTGTACAGCTTTGACAGCTTGTCGACCGTGCCGAGCATGGCAAGGTTCGGCAGAAATCGCTCACTTGAGTATGGGGTCAAAGAGTGGATGTTTCCTGGGAAATTTTTTAAAAAAAAAAATGGAGGATCAGATAAAATAGTTGCTTAGGGTGCCCAAAAAAAATTGAAGCCTTTCATGGTTTACCGATATCCGATCCGCTGAGAAGGCTTTGCTCAATAACGCGGGCGAGACATTCAACATCGGCAAGGCCCTGGTTCAGGCCTTGACCTGCCAATGGATGGACAGTATGAGCGGCATCTCTACATAGCGAGTGGCATTCCGACTAGGTTAGTCTCACCATCCTTTTTCCCAATCAAAAAAAAATCCCCAATTTGCTCCGCAAAACACCTTCGAAAGACTTACCCAACAAGGACAACACGGTCTTCAACATAGCTATTCGAGTTCCTCATCCTCAGAGGGAAGGGTGCCCGCGTGTTCTCCTGCACGGCCACGACCTTGGGGGGCTTGGCGTCCTTGGACCGGTGTGCCACGGCCTGGGACTCGAGCTCCTGGACACTGGCACGCCACTCGATCTCCTTTTGAAAGTCGACCTGGGGCTGGCCATCGGGCCCAATGCTCCTGTACAGATACTCCAAGTCCGCAGGGCTGGCGTGGAAGGCCGCATTGACCACAGCGCAGAAATCCTGTGCAGGCAGCTTTTTCAGATCCTGGGCGATCTTGGGGGATGTCGACCACACCAAGCTAGCGTATCCATTGTTCAACTATTTTGTTTCACGAAAGGTAAAACGCATAGATATGGTTAGTAGCTAAAAAAAAACACACACTCACATTCGTGAGAGAAGAGACTCACAAAAAACACATAATCTTTACTTACTGGCAACATGGCGATAGGTCCAGTGGGCAAGAACCTCTGCCACGCAACGCCTTTGCCCTGATCCAGTGCTGTCGAGAAGCTATGGTCCACCTCCAGGGTCGCCACCAGTCCAAATTGTGAGTAGTCCCAACCCAGAGACTCAATCTTGGCAAACGACCGCACGGGCGAGTTGACACCATCAGCACCGACCAACAGCCGTGTCTGCAGCTTCTTCCCATTGTCCAGCGTGATCACGGGCCACTCTGAGATATCCGTTGATGAGGGCTGGTTGATGCCTTGAACTTTTGTCTTTTCGAAAATATCCAATTGGACACCGCGATTCTTGTGTGCCAACATTTGTTTCTGAAGGCCGTACTGGACATGCAAGTTCTCGGTCATCCATGCCAGGGGCGATTGGTCTCCTTGTTCCGTTGCTCCTGAAGAGGGCGGTGGTGGTGGCGCATCCGCAAAGACCTGTTGGAGAAACGTGGACCGGTCATTGGAGTGGGCTGCATCGAACGTGATCCGGGCACCGCTCACGCCGTCCCAGACCTGCATCCCGTTGCAGGCCGCAATGCGTGAGCTGTCCAGCTCGGACCAGACTCCGATCCGTTTCAGGAAGGCCACAGATTTGGGTGTGAGGGAGGAGACGCGGTTTGAGTATTGGTCCGCGCGGGGCTTCCAGTTGATGTGGTTGGAGAGGTCAAAGGCCTCGATCAAGGCGATCTTTTGGGTCCCGGTGGCCTTTCCGGAGGCTGGGTCGAGCGTTTCAGGAGAGAAAAAGACGCGAAGCCATTTAGCGTTTATGCAGAGATAAAGTGGGGGCATATTTAACACTATGGCTTACCCAGTGCGCAGGCAAGTGCGCTTCCGGCGATACCGCCACCGACAATGACAACGTCATAGGGCTCGGTCTCAGTCTCGGAAGCGTCTGGGGCAGTATGGGTAGACAAGAAACGGGAAGAGCTCAAAGCGGGCACAAGGCGATGGCTTTGGTGATGTTTCTGGGCATTAGCCAGTAATGTGAGTCGGGTACGGGCAGTTGTGCGTGAAAGTAGCCTTGTGGACATGGTGAAGGGAAAGCAATTTCTCAAGGTGGTAGAAATGCAAGGACGATTTAGACACGATTGGCCCCCGAACGCGGGCATAAAAAAACTCAAATTGCAAAGCTGCGTGACTGTTTATTTGGTCTCAGTAGCTGTGCCTTCCTCTTTGGTGCTATCCGCTTTGGTACTTTCCGAGGTCGCGCTGGTCAGGAGATATTGAACCAGCTGTGACACGACCTTGACGTTGATGCTGTTGCCGAGCACGCGGTACCGCTGCTTCAGTGAGGTAGTGGCTGGGAAGGAGAACTTGCCTTCCAGGATGGGGAAGCCCATCAGCTGGGCGACCTCGTTTTCCGTGAAATAGCGCAGTCCAAGAGTGCGGAGTAGCGTCAGAGCTTTGGCCTGGTTTTCTGACTTCTCTGCTTCGTCCGATGTCTCTGCTGTCTTTAGTACCTCTGCTTCATCGAAAGTAGTAGCAGTCTATAGTACAAGGTAGGCCAGTTAGATTGCGATTGAGATAGTTCCATACAGGTGGTGTTAACTGGGGTGCGATGTATGACTTACATCTTTCTCGTGCACCATTTGCAAAATAGAGCCAGTGGACTCGACAAAGTGATGATATCCTATTGAGGAGACGATAAGGTGAGTAAAAAATTCGGTGTGATAAGGCCATTTCTTGTTCCATAGGGACGAAGTTACCTTTTGTAAAACAGCAGCTGCGTCGAGTGGACTGCTTGACAATATCGAAGAGTCTTCCGTACTTGAGCAGAACCTTGTCCGGAATCATGTATTTTTTCATCCGCTCGTCTTCTGTGTCTTTGAACTCGATAAATTTATCGAGAGCCTCGACTCTGTGGGCCAGGGTTGGATCGGCCAAGATCGTTTCTTCATCGGGTTTGCTTGTTGCCCCATCCTTGGTCAGTGTCGTGGTTGAGATGCTGGTTCTCCTCCTCTTGGCTGCAGGCGTTGAAAGTCCAGAGAGATCTCCTTGCCTCCGTCCATCCACAAACTCCTTGGCTTCGTTTTGCTCCAAGTCCAATGAAGGAATGTACCCGATCAGGGTGCCTGTGACAGGGTGCACAAACGATCCGACTTTTTCAGTCCTTCTTGCGAGACAATAGTACCGCATGCGAGAGTTGGGGATCCCGATCTGGAGAGGTGTGATCAGCAGTTCCTGGAACGCGTATCCAGAGGCTGCCAGAGCCTCGACAAGAAGATCGCGACTGTCCGACTCTTCAAACCCCTTGACATTCTCGAGCAGGATGTAATTGGGAGGATGGGTCATCTTGGGCAAGATGTCCATCAAGTATAAAAACGACTTTGCGCGGTTATCCTTGCTTCCCTCCTGGTTTCCTGTCCTTGTATACTAACCGATCAAAGTTTGAAATATTGGAGTGAGTGGATCAAAACTGATATAAGCGCATTTTGACAACTAAGTGATCGGTACGCACAGGCTGGCATGGTGGTGACATGAGCCAAACATCTGCTTCCTGCTTGTCATAAAACTCGATCGGCACAGCCTCGATGTTTCGCTATAGATCGGGTGGAAACGATATAATTTAGCAGCAAGTCATGGATCGTAAGAAAAATACAGAATGATCGGCGGTGAGAGTACCTGCGCCAACTGCTTCTTCCCGTGATTGTGAGCATAGACTTCGTTCGCAGTGGTGTTGATGTCGAAAGCCTTCAGGATCTGGCCTTTGTGCCCCGATGCGTCAAAGGCATAGTGCTGCCAAGTTGTAACAAGTGAAACTCAGTCAGTTTGAGCTTCGCATGACGTTTTCCTTCGCTCTGGTGATCCAATTAGATGCCGACGTATTTGGGCTTTACCATGCCTCCGATGCCAGAGTAGAACTCGAGGACTCTGAACTGATGCGTCTCTTCGGTCATGGTGCTGATGGGTTGTTGAATGGGTGAACCAAAAAAAAGCTGCAAGTCGACCGTTTGGGGGGTTTGTGAAAAACAAAATTGGGTGGCTTATCACGTCCAGGTGTGAACCGTGCGCAAAACACGTTACTTTAGATAATTAATAGTTGTAAATCTAAGGATCTATGATGTTCTAGATGAGGCCATATCGCTTGCCAAAGGCAACAGCGATGGCGCAGTACAGGATCATAAAGCCGATCAAGCCCCACCACCAATTCAGTGGCTCATCAGGGTCCTGACCCGGTTGTCCGGGCACATGTACGTTCATTCTGGAAAGAGCAAAAGAAGCACTGTTAGGTCCTGGTCATCGACAAATGCCTTTCCATCCCCATATATATATATATATATATCTTACCCCCAAAGTCCAGTAATAAAGGTCATGGGCACGATCAAACTGGCAAAGAAGGTCAAGGTTCCGACAACCTCGTTCGTCTTGTTCGAGAGCTGGTTGATCTCGAGTGAGATTTGCGCCAAGTAATTGGAATGAGAGCGGTCCAGCACCTTCTCATAGCCAGACAGGGATTGAAGCATTGTCAAGACATGATCCAGAATATCTCCAAGATACAGCAACATTTCTCCGTCGCGGTGATGGTGGTGGTGAGCATTGTGGTGTTGCGGTGCAGTTCCTGGTGGAGCTGGCTCGTGACCATCGCTTGGTGCTGTTGAAGGTGCCGTTGTCGTTGGAGCAGCTATTGAGGATGGGATAAGAGGCGCAACCGCATATCGCTCATCGAACCGCTTCATAAGCCCACGCACGACATCGGCCTTGTTAGCCAAAAGTCTGGACATGGCCATAACATTCTTTCGGCATGATCCAATGCGACGCAGCATGTCGGTGGTCTCGTTCTCGCGGAGAAGCAGCACTAGCTCATCAATAGAGTCGACTTCGTACTCGATCGTCTGGATGGGTGAAGCAAAACTATCCGTGATATCGTCCAGAAGCGCGTAGTTGATCCAGTCAGGGGTCAAGGTGATGTGGGATTGGAGCTGCTCTACTCTCCGCAACACATTCAGGTGGTGGTTTGTTGGCCGGAAATGGAACTAGAGACAAGACAGTATTATAGACAAATGTCAGGTCATTGCGCTCCTGTGAAACAGAAACGTGTCTTGCAGATACTTACAGTGATGATGCCGTCTCGCAGTACGACGCTGTACATGCTGGCAGGCTGGAGATATGATCCTGAGTTGTAATCCTGATCAAAGGTGCGGAAGCAGACAAAATAATAGTGCCGGAAGACCTCATACTTTTCACGGATTTCCTCTGTGGAGATGTCTTCGATGGTCAAAGGATGAATGTGGAAATGCTAGTGTTGTCCAAAGGGAAAGAAAGACAACTGGTCAGTTTTCCAGAAGTAAAACTATCTTTCCCTGTGATGTAAGCATGACGAAGCTATCATAGTACCTTGGACAAGATCTGCATATCAAAATCGCTGGGGTCGAGAATATCCAACCAGTAGCAGCCGTCCTTGAGCAGATCAGAAAACACGGTCGGTCCCTCTGAACCTGGCTCGCCCTGGAGGGACGCAGTTGCCAGGATCTTTGGTAGGGATGCAGCTTGGATCAGTCCTGTTGTATGAGTGTAGAATGTGTATCGCTGGGACACTGGCAAAGGGGGCTAATGCATGGTCAGCCGAGTTTAGAATACAGAAATCAATCAGTACCCATGGGAAATCAACTTTAAAAAAAATAGACACTCAGTCAGTCAATCATATCCTGGGATCACCTACACGTGGGGCTCGCTCACTGTAAAAGCTGGCTTTGCGCGCCGAGCGCCTCTTAAACACGTTGCCGCTATGTGAACGGAGCAGTCCTGAAGATGCAGTCGAGGCTGCACGCTCAAGCGACTTTGATTCTTTGTCCTCCTGATACGGCGGCTGTGTGAATCCGCTCTCGAGAAGTTGTGCCTCGGAGACACTTGCATCCAGCCCTGGATAGTCGACCACTAGAGGCTTTCCAGAGTCCCTCTGGTGGTGTCCAGAGTCAATGTATCGGTGGTGCTGCGAATGCTGGTTCAGTTGGTGATGGTTTCCCATTGGCGCAAATTCATTGCGGATAGAGGTACTGTAAGGTCGGGTATGATGACCCATTCGCTCGGACCGCATTGAGGGTGCTGTGTCTCCAGTGACTCGAAACAGGGCAGGGTCCCTGAACGGAGGGCTCGTGGGCAGGTGTGGAGGCGAGAAGGGCCTCATTTCACCACTGCAGGTTGAAGTATTGGTATCAGCACTAAAACTAGTGTTGGTTCTGCTGAGAGGACTGACATTATTCTTAGGGTCATTTGTAGCGTTGTTGGAGGGTTGAGGAGGTTGGTTTTGTGTGGGAATATGACTCAATGGCAAGGCAGCATTAGCGAATGGATCTGCAGTCGATTCGGACAAGCGCAAATGGGGAGGTGAGGAGAGTGGCTGCTGCTGCTGCTCTTGTTGCCGTTGTGTGACAGGGACAGGCTGGTGGTCGAGGGAGATGACAATGTCTGCAGGGGTGCCTTTGTTGCCTGTGTTGCTGGCATTTGTGCCAGCATTGTAACGGCGGTTGTCCTCTCCAGGGTTCATGTTTTCTTTGATGAAGGATGGAAGCTGGAAAATGGACAAAGGAATGAGGAATGGGGAGGAAGGCGGAGGAAGGAAAGAGGAAGAGGGGATGGAATCGAGGTGAGGAAAGACTTTTGCTCTGGCTCATGCAAACTCACAAACACCCAAACATAAGAATAGCCTCATCCTCTTTGTTTCCACACTCCGTTCTTTGTTTGTTGGTTCGTTGGTTCGGATGAACCCAACCTATGAGCAAAAGCCTAATTCGCTGCCTTTCCATTTGTTCTGGCCCGGGAGGTCGTCGCCCTGGGCCCGATTTGGATATTTGGGGTCATCTGCCCGGCGTGGAGGGGACACAACAAGATGGACAGATGGACAGGGAGATGGGCTGAGAGGGACACCAACCACTTCACAACGTGCATGGAGACGGGCCTGGCACTCCTCCAAAGGGGTGGCGCACTGCTGCCTAAACCCTGCCACTAGGACGGGTGGAGGGTCCTCATGGCGACGTCATAGCTCTGTTTTCTAGGAGACATCGCTCTTGCTTAAAAAAGGCAGGCTTTTCTTGCAGCAGCCGTCCAGCCCAAATCGGGCGGGGTTCAAGATGCAGTCTCACAACCTTCCTGCTTGAGGGTCGCATCGGATTCCAAGTTCGTCTCTGGCTCTTGGCGCGCCACACACGCCAAACTATTCAAATACTCCAACGACGACAGTCGAGTTTTGTATTTTTCTTCCAAATCATTTATATACCACACCTATCCTGCCCACACCCCACATGCTCCGTCCATTTCTCCGCTCGCCCTTACTCTCTCCCCCTATTCGACGTAAGCACTCGTGTCTCCCCCCTCCCTATTCTCTGTTTGAGGATGCATGCACTGCACGAAAGTATTAATTAATTTATTTTTTTCCTCTCCTACTCCTCAAGCTATAACACTCCCAAACCCAACTCTCCGCTCGATCCACAACGCCATGGCTCCCCAAGTCCGACTCCCCGCCGAGTGGGAACCACATGAGCGCACATTCTTGGCCTGGCCCGCCTCGCGCCACATCTGGGAAGACCACCTTGGCGCTGTCCGCAAGGACATTGCCACATTGGCCCAAGCCATCGCCAAATACGAACCTGTCGTCATCTTTGCCCGTCCCACCCAGGTCGATTCAGTCCACAGGTCCCTGGGTTCCTCGTCATCCATCCAAATCGTACCGATGCCTGTGGACGATCTTTGGGCCCGAGACACAGCGCCCGTCTTCATCAAAGGCCCCAACGGCGTCACTGGCGTCGACCTCAATTTCAATAGTTGGGGCAAGAAGTCCAAAAATCCGGACGATAGCAAACTCGCCCGCGCCCTGCTGAAGCAGTTTAACCTGCCCAGGATCAAGGCACCCTTTGTGTCCGAAGGAGGCGCCATCGAGACCGATGGCCTGGGCACCCTGCTGATCACCGAGAGCTCCATCGTCAACGACAACCGTAACCCGAACAAGAGCCGCGAGCAGCTTGAGCAGGAGCTGATCCAGACGCTTGGGATCAAGAAGGTGATCTGGATCGAGGGCCTCCGCGGCAAAGACGTGACCGATAGCCATGTGGATGCGCTGGTGCGGTTCCTGGCCCCGGGTATTGTGGTGATCAGTCAGCCCTACCGGACCAAGGACAGCGAAGACTGGACGCGCCAGTATGACGAAGCCATGAAGGTCCTTCAGTCTGCCACGGACGCTCGAGGCGAGTCTCTCAAGATTGTGCAGCTCCCAGAGCCCAACCCAGACACGTACGATCTCGGCGACGAGGGTTGCCCATCGTACGTAAACTTTTACGTCGCGAATGGCGCCGTGTTCTTGCCCCGGTTTGGCGACGATGAGACGGACAAGAAGGCGCAAGAGATCCTTGCGGAGCACTTTCCGGGCCGCGACATTGTGGCACTGGACATTAGCACGATTGCCAGGGGTGGTGGAGGCATCCACTGCTCTACTCATGATCAGCCCAAGTGAAAATAGCAAATAGCAAATAGCAAAATAAAGGTGCTCGTCGACCAAGAAACATTGGCTTATTGACATTTCACCCGTTTACAACTCTGTCTCCCAGGCGACTTAGAAAAGTGATCTCTTGGGAACAGATGCGACAACATGAGGCGAACCATAATCTAAGAGAATTTCTAACTTCATAAGGTAGTGCCGTTTTCACGGGGTGCCATTTGGATGTAGATGAAAATCGCGACAAGATAACGCTCCCAAAAAGAAGAAAATCAAAGCTGGTGTCGTGTTTTCGCTCAAACGTAGATGGCGTGTCCATTTTCTCAATCGAGCTACTTTGGAGGTTTGCTTTCCCTTTTTTTAAAATAAATTTAAAAAAAAAAAGTGTTTTCTGGCCAGAGTAGATGAAACAAACTTTTATTTATTATTACGTAGTTTCCAGAGTATCTACCTAGTGCTTGGGAAGTGGGTCGGGTGCGACCAACGGCTTGTTCTGAAGAGGACACAGGTCTTCAGGTTCCTGTGTGCCCCACCATGGGATCATGGCCTTTTGGCGGGTCTCAAAGATCAAGAAATTAGCGAACAGCATGATGGCGAGACCCGAGTCCAAACCGGCCGCGAGCACGTAGGTGTAGCGGAAGTGCCACTCGGGGCGGTAGCGGCGAGCATAGTACTGGAAGAGGAATCCGACAGCCAGCCAGTTGGTGTAGTTGAAGGGTCTGGCGGGAGGCATGCTACCCGTGGCACCGAGGACAATGGGAATGTGGACGTGGGCCACCCAGGACTCGGGATACTTCTTCTTGAGGTAGTAGAAGGGAATCGGGAGAATGAAACCCACCAGGAAGAAGTAATTGATGGGGTTGTAGATTGAGGAGGCTCCAAACATACGCTCGGGAGCCACAGCACCCCAAATAACAGAAGCGGAAAAGAAGACTTGGGCGTTGGAGCACTTAAAGTCGCCACCGTCGTCGGTACAGATACCAGGACGGGTGGCCAACATCCAATTGGCCGTGATCAGGTTGGTAAGACCAGCGATGACGGTTCCAAGGAGCTGAGCCCAGAACATACCACGGGGAGGGACCTTCATGTAGTGGCCCAGCTTGAGGTCAGACGTAAACATCAAGCCTTGAGCCATTGAGATGTAGCCGAGAGTCTTGAAGGTAACGTTGGCGACGGCGTGACCTGGAAGGATGTAACCAATCACGTACTCGGTAATAATGTTGAGACCAGGTTGCTGGTTGGTCAACGCTTGGATGAGACCGACGGGGAGAGAGAAGAAGGCAGACATGGCAACGGCCAAGAGCACCCCCCACCAAGGAAGGCTGTAGTGCCAGACCTCACAAGTGGCCACGGCCACAGCGGTCATGACCACAAAGATAGTGCCGTACCACCAGTCGGGAACCTCGGGGTAGGCTTGCATGAGCTTGTGGTGAATGTCTTCAGAGTGGTCGCGAGACTGCTTCCACTGGGCAACCAACTTGTGGCGATGGTGGAGCCAAGTGTGAGTAATCATGGAGGCCAAGCCGGCAAAGCCCATGCCATAGGTGATGGCAAAGCCGGAACTGATACGGAGAGGACCGTTCAGCTCGTATACATCGATATCGAGGTTTCCGTCTTTCATGAGCGTCTTTGTGTTGTACTTGTTACCATTGGTCATGTAGAGACTCGAGCTGATGATAGGGTAGCGCTTCGCGTCCCACGTGTTGGTATAGTACAAAATAGGGAACAGGATGTAGGCAATGCAGACCAAACCGATGGTGATGTTGACCTGGGCCCACCAAGGAGTGACCAGAGGCGAACCAATGTAACCGACAATCATGTTCCAGTCCAAAGTCAAGGCGCCAACACCGAGAGCCTGGGAGCCTCCGATCTGGGACAGCACAGGGTTCTTGGGGTTGATCCAGCAGACCCAGGCGATGGAGGCCAAGACGGGGAACATGAAGCCAGGGATCCACTGGTAGAAAAAGATGGCGATAGCAGCAATGCTGAAAAACTTGTAGCGAGACATCATACCATCTTGAAGCTCCTCGTCTTTATGCAGAGTGTTGAAGAGAGCGACTTGAACCAGGTTGGCAGGCCAGATCATGGCGGCGGGGTAGACAAGGTAGCGACGCAAGACACCGGCCAAACCGTAACCGATCATCTGAGTGGAGAAGATCAGGAGAATATTGGCGGCAAACTTGAAGTCCTGGTCATAAAAGATCCTCTGGATGACAACGATATCAATAGCGTAGGCGACTTGGGAGGCACAGTTGGCTGTCATGGAGACCAAGACGTGCTCTTTGACGTTGAATGGGCCGGGGTTCAGAATTCCCTTGGGGAGGACGGCAGCCATGAATTTACCAATGGGATAGGAGATCAGCTGGATGACCATTGGTGAAATAGACAGAGGTACGGTGCGGAACCAGCTGTGTTATCACCAAACAGAAGGGTTAGTAAATATGGCGAATGCTGGATGGGTGCATTGTGACTAAATACCGTCAACTTACAAGAACTGGTTGAAGAAGGAGAGAACAACACTGAAAATGAAACCCATGACCCAGAAGCGAAAAGTCATGGCGGGCAGGGAAGGGTCATCTTTGGTGGAGACGGTGGCGGCAACCTCGGGGATGGGCGAGTTTTCTTCTTCTTCAAGAACGACCGAAGACCTCTCGACATCGCGCTTGAGGTCGTCGACTTCGTATCCCTTTTCGGAATAGTCTTCCTTCGACATGGTTGTGGCGGTGGTGGGGAGAGGGAGAGGGAGAGAGAGTGTGTGTGTGCGTACAGGTCAAGAAGGACAAAGATTAAAACGAAGGTGAAGGGAAAGGGATTTTTATACAAGTTCAGAAAAGTTGTGCTTAGCGTAACCTTGGGGACTGGCCATTTCCTCGGTAATTGGATCCGAGAGGGACAAGGATGCTCCTGGGAATAAGAATGCATGTATGCAAGGCATGTCCAACGTGTGTAAAAGTTTTTTTGAATAAAAGTGGGCCATGATCACGAGATTTATTGGACCGGCAATCGATCCCGAGGGAACTAGGACACTTGTGGGAAATGGAGCATATAGTACCTGCGAGGAAACAACTCTCTTTGGAAGTTCGACAGACAAACTGAGTGCAGCTGTAAATACCCTGTCCAGAAAAGGCAGTGGGCTGCACATGGCATGCGGGCCAACATTGCCGAGGGAAAGCAAAGGTCAATAGGGCAACATGCACCGAACATGGCATGGATGAGGATCCGAGACGAGCAAGAAGTATCCCGCAAACACTATTTAAGCTTTTTCTTATGCTATCTTGGTCGACCCCAATGCGAAGGCAGTCCAACGACACCCTAGAATGGGCAGGAAACAAGTAGGTTGGACAAACAGGTCAAGAGAATGTGTCGCACAAGGGAAACTTTTCACGGAAGTCGCTTCCTTTGAAATCAGCCTCACAAGCATTGTATTCCTAGAGTGCATACTTGGAAACGTATCCGAAAGCCCCGAATGCGGTACTGCTCCAATGGGATCGCTTCCTTAATACCGAGGGAAAGCACATCGGCTGTGAGGCCACAATCGTCTTAAGATGCGATATGATTAATATAAGGTGTGGTGGTGTGAAAAGTTGATCCATGCGAGTTTTCCGTCTTTGACCCAACCTGTTTTTACACCATGGCTATGTCGCCAACACATAGGCAATAGGCATCTTCAGCAGCCAGACATCAATGCATTCGTTTTTTCGTGTGGGAGACCAAGAATATCCTACGTTGACATCTCAACAATAAAATAATAACGCCTCCAAGCCCTCCCATACTACCTGGGAGGCACTCAAAGGTAGGGTTCCTGAGCTGGATCCACAACAACTACAATAAAGCATCTCGTCTTTGCAGCGATGACAACATGTCCCGAGACCATCAATGGGCACTACTCTTGGTGTTTGAGAAAACAAGATATCGCAAGTGTCAAACACAGTCTAACCTTGGGCAAAAATTCCAAGGAAACCTCAAGCGCTTACTCTCAGTGCATGTTAGACACCAAGACGTAGTGAGGTCCCAGGAGTGGTCCACACCTCAAGCCCAACCTGGTTTGGTCACTCAGTTCTTTTCCATCTGCATCTGGAAGTTCATGATGGACGATAAGCTCCTTGACTACAGTGGGTTTTCATAATGGCTGGTCATCTGGTCGCTAGACACGGCATCCCAACAGAGCAGGCTCCGCTTGTGCAGTTGATTGCTGTGCTTAAGGGCGATCAGCCTGAGCGCAGTCACGTTTACTTTACTGCCTTCGCCTTAAAAAAGTTTTGCTTTGATACTTTATCTCGTCATCTCTCTCCCTTTTTCCTCACTACCATCCCTCTCTAATACTACTCCCCTCTCCATATCTTCAACGGTTTTTTTCTTTGTCTTCCTTCGAGTCTGCACAACCTTCCTCTTCATACCATCCTAATTACGACAAAATATATAAGCAACCAGCCAGCACGCGTTATCCGTAAAATGTTGGCCAACTCCCATATGCCGTTCTCGGACATGTGCTCGATGTCGTGCTGGGCACTCTTTTTCTCGGTCATCTTCCCTACCGTTCACGTCCTCGGTGTTGAAGTCAACACTGCGCTTTCCGTCGTCTCCTCTTCTTCCTCGTCTCCAGTCACGACTTCTTCCAGCGCAGCCTCTGTTGTCCCCACGCACCCATCTCACCAACAACACCGGTCGTACTCCTTCACCGTTTTCTTGGATCCTTCTTCCCTTTCTTATCCCTCGACCACCTCTGGCCCATCTCCACACTCGTTCAAATCGAGAATCGCGGATGGCAAAGCAAATCGGAGGCACATCCATGCAAGGCGCCAGCGATCACGGAAAGAGGGAACAGAGCACAACCAAAGCGAAAGCAAGGATGACGAGCAGACGCTGTCCAGGATGACTGAGAGGAACATCAAGATCCGCACCCATGACGACAACGACAGTTTGAGCCTCACCCACTTCAAAGTGATGCGATCCAGTCTCCGCCATGTCTCCCACTGTCCACCATTGCTGCACGAGCTGTTTGATAATCCCTCATCTGGAAAAAGTTTTCATCCGTCGGAGCGCATAGACCATTCGGCTGAACTTACTTTCGACGACGAAGATGAGGATGACGATGGCGACGACACAGATCACAACCCCAACGCCAACCTGGACAACGACGACGATCGCATTGTATGGCAGGGTCATGTGAAGTCGGGCTGGAACCTGTCCCCTGGTATGCGAGACAAGCCCTCGAAACCAGATTTGGTGTCATTGACTGTAAGTTTTTTCTTCGCCCAATTGTGATGAGAGCAGAGTTTGGTTCAACGAGAAATAATTAGTAATGGTGGTAAACGGTGGTAAACGGTGGTGTGAGCGAGTGAGTGAGTGTACATTAGATGATACTTGTGGACATGTATCTATCATTGATGTCATCAAATACCTTTCATCGTCATTGTCCGTCACATTCCCCTCTCTCTCTCCCTCGCACTCCCTCGCACTCTCTCCCTTCGTTATTTATTTTTGTTTGTTGCGATGTACTGCAGTACTCTGCCTCTCTCTCTCTCTCTCTACGATGACTGACTGAGGAGCCCAAGGATGGAGAAAGGAGACCTCGGAGATTGGAAGAAAGAAAAGAGAGTAGCGATGTCGACGAGGGCAACAAAGGCAGCAAAGGGCAACAAGGGCAACAAGGGCAACAAAGCAAGGAAGGGAAGGAAGTGAAGGAAGAAGCGCAAGGGAGGGGAGAAGAAGAGCTACTTGTCTTGTTGCCTTCTTGGCTCAAACGCATGTTGTGCATCGTGTGCATGATGACACCCTTGCGCCTACCAGGCACAACATTTTTTTGGCTGCATGTTTGTTTGTTGTTGTGGTCACTCGGAAAAAAAAACGATCTGTGCAACGGAACCCTGTCTGTCCCGCTTTGACCTCAGCCTCCCCCGTCTGTCACAAAAGAAACTCACAATGTTGATTGCGTTGGATGAATAGGGCCCGCTTCTAGAGTACCCGTTGACAGCGCCTCTTCGCTCGTTCCCGCTCCAATGGATCGCCCTCATCCACTGCTCGCACAAGAGCAACGATCATATCCGCACTGTTTTCAAGGCTGGAGCAAAAGCCGTCTTGTACGCACTGGATTCGCATGGCGCTGTCGACCATCTTGATCCAACTGTGCCCATCTTCACTCTGGAGCACGATGCCGGCAACCACCTCGCCGCAGCCCTTGCGAAACTGCCATCTGGATCTACAATTGCGGTATCGGTGGAACCTTTGCACCAACAGCCAGTCATTCAACTCTCGACACAGCAACACATTATCCCAAAGCAGAGTTTGCATCGCCATGTTGGATCCATGCTGGACGGCTTCATAACTGGAGCAAGCGTCGCTCGACGAATGCTCACCCGACTTGGACTGGATACACAGAGCAAGGAGGACAAACCCATGGTTTCGATCCCCATCCCTCTCTCGACCATGCTTTCGAACGTCCCTCTTCAGACACACGACGACAAAGGTCTTGAATACAAGGGCCAACCTCAAGCGGAACGTACGAAAGCGTCTAGCCCGACTGCAACACCAAACACTACATCCCACAAACCTGCTCTTATCAAAAGTGAACATGGCATCAAGCCCAGCACACTCTTGAAGCGAGTGTATTCGTTCTCGCCCTCAAAGTTCATCCAGGATGCCTCGGCCTTGGCCAAGGACGACAGCATGACCGGGAAGTTGGCCATGGTGCTGATGAGCACCATTTGCGGAGTCGGCGTGGGCATGTTTGGTGCTCTGCTCTTTGTCGTCGCCCTCAAGGTCCGCCTCTTCCAGACCAGGCGAAGCAACCAAAACAATCACCCGCATCAAACGGCAGCTCAGCAGCACCAGGCACATCAACTTTTGCGGGAGCACGGGTACAAGAAAGTCATTCCAAAGGGCATTCTGGACAGCTTTGGCGTCCAGACCGTGCTGCACACCTCAACGACCACCATGATGACATCACTCAAGAGTGATTTGGCATCGTTCAAGACCAAAACTTACGCTGAAGACGTGATCGAGATGGAGGAAGGATTCGGCGATCTGGCTGCGCGCGAGATTGCCCGACAGCAGCGATTGAGGATCAGGAGCCAGCTCTTGCGTGGGTTCTCTGACCAAGGAAGGGATATGGGTGAACGAGAGCATACTCCGGGTCTGGAGGTTGACGATGGACAAGAGGACAACGATGACGACGAAGAAGAAGAGTCACGCGAGTGGGATGACTATGAGGGCGAGGAGATGGAGGAAATTGGTCACTCAACAACCACAGATGGCTCGACCATGGACATGGATCAGATCACTGCTGCCATTATGAGTGCCACCCGCCGGGGCTCCTACCGTCGCTTCTCTCTCCGCGATGACTCTTCGACCCCACCCTCTGTCACAAGCTCGACTACGACCTCGGCCTCCTTGTCGCTGTCGCTATCCCTCTCGTCCTCGGAGAAGCCCAAGAGCTGTTCGTCACAGCATGAGCACGAGCACGATAAAAAGCTGCCCTTTGCAAACGCTAACGCACAAACCATGTGCGCGATCTGCCTGGCCGAGTACGAGGTCGGCGATCAGGTGCGAACTCTGCCCTGCTACCACCAGTACCACCAAGCATGCATCGATCCTTGGCTGCTCCAGGTTGCCTCTCTATGCCCCATCTGCAAGCGGGACCTGTGGCCATCTCCATAGTGCATCTTACATCGATCCGCTTTGCTGTAAATATAATTTAAATAAAGGGAGCCAAAAAAAAAAAAAAAAAAAAAAGTGGGTTGATGGAAAGTGTCCATTGTTTCTTTTTATTCTGCATCTCAACTCCACTCTTCATCTATCTTTTGTTCCCATCCTCTCTACTCCTCATCTCGCTCATAATCGACTCTCATATTCGGACAAACTCAAGTTAGCAAAAATGTCATCGCAGGACTACCGTGTGTCGCAAATCGTAGTCCTCTGCAAGGACTGTGGCAACGATGTTGGCATGTACCCAGGACGACACAAATGCAGCCCTGCAGACCGTCCGCCCATGCCTGCCATGCCATCCATCCCCCTCCAGTACCAACAGCATTCGCAACCACAATCATACTCCTCATCCTCATCCTCATCTCGAGCGAATGGGCGCAGGCCTCCTGATCTCAATCCTCAGCTAGCCAACTCGAGCAGCTCATACTCGTCTTCGTATGGCAGTAGCCGTACCCCAACGAATGCTTCGTTCCAGGATCGGGCGAATGGTGGTCGTACTCCCACAGCGTCGTCGTTCCAGGATCGGATGAAGGAGAGAGATCGAGAGAAGCAACAACGTGAGCGAGAGGAACGTGAGGCTGCCAGACGAGGAGAAGGTAAAAAAAAACTGGACCACGAGACAGGGGTTGTAGCCTGATCGAAAGGGTATTCCGTGATCATATCGACTGATCCTTTCTCTTCTTCTTGAACAGATCCACGATTAGACGCTACTCCAGCATTAACAACGCCAACACCAACGCCGGCAGGATCTGGAACAACACTCTGGAACAGATTGCTGGCGGCCAAGGAGGTCATTAATGCCACGATCACAGGAGAAGAAAAGTGGCCTGGTAATTGATGCAACACATGAAAGAGAAGGGGATGGCACCAAAGGAGAAGAAGGGAGAGAAGGAAGGGGGTCGCTCATGGGCTGTTTTGCTTCGCCGGTCTTTTTGTTTCTTGAATTACATACAAGACCACCCCACACGATACAGTATCTGTGGAATGCAGGGGAGCGATTTTAGACTCGTTTTCCTTGTGGTCGTGGGTTGCACAGAGGAGGGAAAACCACAGTCTACCTGGGTAACGATCTCTAACAGAATACCTTTGCCCATGTACCATGTGTAGATTCGGACGATTCGGATTTCGAAGGAGAGTCGCACGTGGGTCGAGTACTGAGGGAGCGGCTCGACAAGAAGGAAGAAGCAGAGATGGCAGCCAAGATCGCAGAGCTTGAGATGACACCCTATAACGCATCTAGTGGATCACAGTCCAAGGCATCTGGGCGGAACCAATATCTCAGAGACGCAACAAGGAAAGAGTCGGCGCCTTCCATCGCCTCTTCAACTTCTTCAGGAGGCGATGACCCCTACAGTCGCTCATTACGGGCTCGAGCCGACACTGGAGCTCAAGAACCTGATCGATCTTGGTCGCCCTCTTCCAACAACAACAGCTTGAACGTCACCGGGAACAGGTACAGGACCACCAGTGACGCCAGCCGCGACGATGCACTGAGTCGACTCGAGGGCAAGAGTGACGGAGACAGGCTGAATACTCAGATCAGCCATTTGGGAAGCACCTCTCCTCGAGTCCGAGCCAATTCTCCAAACGTGGGCTTTCGACCAGACCCAGCTGCACAGCAGCAATACAACCAACAACTTTCGCCCTCCTCTGCCAACAACAACAACTACACGTCGTCGTCATCGCAGCGGTCAGTCTCGCCATCGAACCGCCGGTATGACTCACCTTCGCCCTCACCAAGTGGATCGTCTTCGCGCTATGCACCCACACCGCAGCAACACTCTCCTTCCCCGTCGCATCGCCAGCCTCCATACTCGTCGTCGCCAGTGCCCTCGTCCTCTTCGCTTCGATCGGATGCGTATAACCGTGGTCAGCCTTCGTCAGGGCGACCCGAGTACGATCGTCGTCCTACATTCCCACCTGCGACCAACCCACCCCCTTCTAATAATAATAACCTGGGTGCTTATGGACAGCGACAGCAATACCAGAAATACCAGCAGCAACAGTACGGTTCCAATTCCAACCAGGGCAACTATTTTTAATAAGTGTGGGAGAGCTCTCTACCGCACTCACACTCACACAAAATAGAGATAATAATTAAAAATAACAAACTTTTGCACCACCCATGGACCAAATCACAAGGGTTGTTGAAGACAAGCACTGTCATTGATGGCAAAAGTGTCCAATGAGATACTCCCCACTGCTTCAGCACTTTTCGTCTCGAAAAGACAGCATGTGTCTCCCTCCATTATGGGTTCGTTCTCTTGCTAGTTGTAGCCTATTTGCAACAGTGCCCCCGTGCAAAAGTGGGGCGGACTTTTTGTAGCCTGACTCTCTGTCTCTCACCCAGTTTGTTCCTGACGCGAGCTTATTTTTTGATTTTGCTTCTGTGTGCTGCGGCTCAATGCGAAGGTGCAGCGACGGGTTTTTGGAACAAGCGGAGATGGGAGGCCCCTGGTGGTACACAATTGCTGACGATTTGTCATTTTGAGAGTACTGTCAATTAGGTATTGCAAGTGTGCATCGAAACCAAGTATGGAAATCAGCGCAGCGAGAGAACTTTTACACAATTGCACCGACAGGTTTATTAATTCCTCGGCGCAAAAAAAAAAAAAAATAAGCTGTGTTCCTATTTGTGTATGTGGTCATCTTTACTCTTTGGACATCAATGTCCATTGCTCCTGTGGGACAAAAGAATACCAGGGGAAGGCGGGCATGCATGATCGATGGGGTACACAACTGCAAAGACAAAGTGTCTATCTGCGAAGCACAGACAAGTCACATCCTTGGTTTGGTCAATATAAAAAAAAGCTTGCTGAACCCTCCTTTTGTTTTTCTCTCTTGCTTCTCACTGCAGACCATTTCAAGTCTAGGAACCATCCATAAAGACATACACCCTTTCGTTATTTTTTTGTTTTACTCGACCAAAAGAAGCGAAAGACATATCAAGCCATGGCCATCCTCTCCATCTTCAAGAAGCCCTCGACGATCAAGTCTTCCGAGCCCTCGAGCCAGCCGCCCCCGTACTCTGTGGTCGACACCCACGCAATCTCCTCTGCTTCCACCCCTCGGTCGTCCTTCTCTCAGGACAGCGCCTACAACGCCCAGCGCCACCAGAACGCGCACGAGGCCAAGGCCAAGACATTCAAGCCCTCCGCCATGAGTGTCGCCTTGTCGCGCGTCTAGAGTGGGGCGCTAGGGCAATATACCCTAACTCTACTCAGGTCTTTTGGAACCTTTTTCTATAGTTTTTTTCACACAGAAACACTTATCCAAAGTATGAAAATATTACCAGACCTCCACTATATGTTTCCGTTCAAGACAATTCAATTTTTTTATGGTTGAAAATTTGGCTGTGCCAAAAAAAAGGGGGCGGGGGTGGTCTTGCTTAGTGCTCGCAAAGACTGAAAGGCCGCGCAAACACCTCCTCGGTCATCGAGCTCACAAAGTACTTGCGCTGCTTCATCAGCTCCTCCCGGTGCCTGAACGCCTCCTCGAGCTCCATCGGCCAATCCACATGCTTGTCGATCTCTTGCACCAGCTCTGCAGGAAGCTTGCGCGCCGCTTGCAGCAGCACCCCCTTCATCGGCGCCCACTCCTTCTGCTGTGGGGGCACGTGTGTCGTCGACAAGATCGGTGTCTCTGGGTTGACCAAGAAGAACACCAGGATCTTGCGCGTGCCCGGCTTGGTTGGGTCCGCCAGCCCAAACGGCTGCACCTGGTGCTGGTAGATGTTCGGAAACGCAATGCAGCGGTCCTGCTTGGTCACGATCCCGTCCAGGTTCTGCACCAGAGCCTCTTCGTCTTCCAACCCAAACATGGCCAAGACACCCGTGTCGTCCCCCTGCGCGTAGTCGGGCTCTTGGACATGGATCCGGAAGTTCAAGCGCGTGTCAGAAATGTTCTCCGAGTGGTAGTAGTAGATCCCCGAGGCAACAATGTTCTCGTTCGCCATCCCCTCCACATGCCACACGCCCCCTTCGTACGTTGGGTTCTCGGGCGTGAGCTCAATATTGGCCAGCTTGACAATGACCTGCAGCTTTTGGCCTGGCTGGATCTCGTACCGCTCGGGCTCCTCCGGTGAGGAGAAGACTGGCACGTCGAACATGTTTGGGTACCTGTTCTCGCGCCAGTCTTCCATCGTGGCCTCGGCCTCGGCTTCGTTGTTCTCCCAGTCGACCTCGGGCTCGTCACCGTACCAGTTGAAAGGGTCGACCTCGAAGCGCTTTTTCTTCTTGGGCAAGGCGCGCATGTCCGTCAGGACGTCTTCAAACATGGGCATGAACTTTGCCAGGATCTCGCCTAGCACCGGGTACAGCTCCCCGTGCTCGACTGGGTGTAAGTTGTTGATGTAAGACTCGAACTCGACTTGCCCATCAGGGGTAAGAGTGAAGTCCGTGGGCAGCCACTGGTACTTTTTCGAGTAGTACATCTTGTCGACGTCGAGCTTCATGGGCGCCATGTCCATGGTCTCGCCCTGTCCAATGAACGAAAGCGGTGGGATAGCGGCTTGGTCCTGGACAACAAGGGTTCGGTCGGCAATGAAGGGGAACAAGGACGGGTGAACGAGATCGAGGACTTGCTTGTTCGAGCCTGGGTGCCAGTCCTTGAGGTGCTCGGGCACATCCATGAGTTTCTGGACACCGGCCAAGAGTCTTTGCTTGAGCTCCAGGGGGATCAGGCCATCGGCCTTACGGGTGCCATCGATGCCAATCTCGATCGGAATATCGTTCTTACCGGGCTTGAGGTGCTTGAGACGTTGTTTGGCGTACCAATCGAGCTCGGCGAAGAGGTAGTCGATTTGCGGGTCGGTGAGCTGGAGGGGTTCATCGTTCTCTTCGCGCATGGCGACGAGTTCCTGGCGCCAGCGGGCGGCGATGACAGGGTCCTTGTACTTTTCCCACCAGAGGGGCTTCTCGCGGATGGCGTTGGAGGCGGCCATGAGGACGAGCTCAGGGAGTAATGTGACAGGGAAGCCACATGCGTAGTCGTCGCCGGTGAATGGATGAGGGATGGGCAAGGTCTTCATGGAACGTGTGCGGGGTGCCATTTTCGCTGATGGTGTGAATGCAAGTGCAAGATTGGACGCGGGGAGGTGAAGTGAAGAAACAATTTCAGAAAATGAATTCCCCTATTTATGGTCAAAGACAAGTGCAGTGGCAAACTCAAACTAACACAAGAAAGAAATGGCGGCAACCGTGTGAGACATTGGCTGAATGGTGGCAAAAGTTAGCTCTCTTTTCTTATTTTCGATAAGACGTCGGGCGCTACCTCTCGGCCCAGGCCCTTCAAACACAGATGATAACACGTTCAGTCCACTCACTCCCACGCATGTGTATTTTGCGAGATGTACTGTTGTGTCCTCTTCTCGCCTGTTGAAACAACGAACCCAGACCATCTTGTAGCGCATTCTGGACAATGTTCACGTACGAGGATGACTTTGAATTGCCGTTGAACGCCACACCTTAGGAACAGACTGAGGTCCATAGTTTGACATCGATAATAGAACACAAAATATAAGTCTTGGAGTGGATGGTAGACTACACTTTTTCTCTTTTCAAAAGTCATCAAAGATGTCGTTTTGTCAGAGGTAAAGCTTGCTTTGGTGAAATATTCCTTCTATCAGTCACAGTCCATGGAGACGTCTTATGTGCGTAAAATATTGGCGGTTGAGAGCTCGTGGGTACTATGATGGAGCTGGATCACGAATTTTAGTGGATGGAGCTTGTTCGTCTTGACAAAATGGATTTTGAAAACGAATTTTCATCAAGCAACAATCAATTCCTAGTTGGTCCAGTGGTCAGGATTTGTCGCTCTCACCGACAAGGCCCGGGTTCGATCCCCGGACTGGGAATTATCTTTTGTCCGCCTCTTGAGGATGCTTTTTTTTTTTTTTTTTTTACTTGAGACTGGCGCCTGGGGGCCATGCAGATCGATTTTAACGCCATTAATGCAGATTGACTGGAGCAAGGAACTTTTAACAAGAGTTTCCAACAATCACATAGTGCGTCACTAGATAAGCACTGTATTTAAAATGTTGCTTAGCACTCATCAAGGCCAACCTCATTATACCGATGTTCCTTCTTCCCCTTCTCAAAGACCTTGCACACCCGCCTCACGACCGACAATATCTTGCCCCTTCCCCTGCGCGTCAACACAAAACACCCCAGTACACCCGCGCCTACAAACCCAACCAGGAAGTAATACCAGTAAAAAGTCACCACCCAGGTAGGGTACAAAAACTTGCCCACCTCACACGTATGATCCACCGTCATGCGCCTCACAGGATCAATCTTGAATTCGCCCTCGGCAATATTCCTCGCCATCCGACACATATCGCACATTGCCCCACGCGAGTCGGGCCCCCACTGCATCCGCGTGTGGCTCCGCCCCGTCACCCGCCTGTCCTGGCTGAGCCACTCGGTCGTCTGGTTCGTTTCCCCGGCCTGCAAGTCCCAGTTGTCGACAAACCACGGCAGCAGCCGTGTCTTGTACTCTTGGTTGAACGTCCAGGGCTCTGCAATCCGAACATTCCCCTCTGAATCCGTGTTCTCCCCCGTCCGGGGCGCGCGGAACGCCAAGTGCGCATTGTACGCCTCGTCATCTTGGTCCAGCTTCAACAAATACGCTGCCAGTGCTTGCGGTGACCCAAAGTCGTTGTACTGGACCAGTGCTCCAGGTGCCGGCGTGTACCGTGAGTAATCGAGAGGCCCGTCCACAATGGGCACTGCCCCCGAGGCCAGCGCACGCTCCAGCTTCTCGGTAACATAGTCGTCACAGTTGGTGTTTTCGAGTGCGAGGTAGAATTTGTACCGCGATGCCAGCGTCACATGGTCGATTTTGTTTCCGTCCGCGTCCAGGGGCCAGTCCCGGTTGCGGTTGAAACGGCAGTCTCCGTAGATGTCCACGGGGATGAAGCGCTGAAGCTGCCGGACCATGTAGTGCCGCCCGTTGCTCGCCTGGCAGTTACTGACGAACCAGGCCACAGGCGCGAGGGGCCTTGGGTCGCTAGTGCCGTGGCCGTGGAGCTGGTGGTGCTTCTTTTGGTCGAGAGTGGAGAGTGTGGGGCGCATGGCCAGGTTGATGAGGGCGGTGGCGGTCTCGCGACCGGCGCTGAAGTAGGTGCTGATAAAGTCGGATCCGAAATGATGGGTCCACGAGAAGGTGAACTTGGAGATCCAGTACTTGTTGTGGGATAGCCATTGTGGTCGCTCGGCTAAAATGAATTTTGAACGGGGGCAAAAAATTTTCGATGAGTTAGAAACACTTTTACCTCGTGAACAATCTTCGGGTGTATGTGTGTGTGGTGGTGGTGTATTAATTTCACCTGTGTTGTAGACCCATGCCTTCTCTCCCGAGTCAATGTCCTTGATGGGTGGCAAATCACCCTCCTTGAAGAAGCCAGGGATCTTGACGACGGATTCGTGAAAGACGATCAGCTTTGCTTGGTCGTAGACGCTGCGGTCGAGGGTGTGTCGGCAGTTGTACTCCAGGCCACAATAATCGACCATCAGGTTGTTGTAGTAATCGTAGTTGCTGAACCACGGAGTCCACCACAGGATCGGGTACTCCTTCTTGGCTGCCATTCCTTTGTTCTTGAGAGTTTCAGTAGTTATGAGATGATGGATAGAAGGAGAAACTTAGAAAATATGGGAGGTGGGAGTGAAGAAGTTCGAACAAAAACAAGAAAACTGCTATCGGCTGCATTGAAGTGTTCCAATTCATGACAGAAAGGGGATGGGTCTAAAGGAGGGGTCGAAACCAAGCCAAGGCCTTAAAAAAAAGCACGCTCCAATGACTTTCTGGGCAGAAGAGAGAAAGGGGACACAAGGCCAAGGAGGTCGTCGTTAAAGGATGATGTTGGGTTCTTCTGTTTTATTTTTAAGTCAAGACGACGATGACATGAAGGGTATGTTATGCAGTGTTACTATGGTATATGGAGCGAGATGCTAGAGAAAAAAAGGCGCGAAAGTTTTGCTTCTCGCATTTGGTCTACGATCGACTGATAGCATAGGCCATGGATGATGTCTTGTAGTGGCACGACGTCGACTTGGTCTGGGCAGGAGTAGAAGGCCCATCAAGGGACATGGACGAGCGAGGGGTGCTCTGCGCGGATGAGATCGGCTTGGGAGAGGCCTTGGATGACTTGGAGATCTTGAAGAGAGCCATGACTTTGGTGTATATGCTTGAGGCGGGTATGATTGACGTTTTGTTGAGCCTTGAGAGTATTGCGCTAGGTGACTTTTGCTGGGCTGCTTTAGTTGCTTAGTTTGAATTTCAAGAGGAAGTGAGAAATGACTTCTTATTTATACTTTGTTAGGCACACGAATATCTTTGCGCAAATGCACTATGAACTACCTATTTCTAATCCAAACAAGCATTGCTCCATCCCGCCAATACCATCGAGTGCGCAGAGGGACAAGTTTCTTCACAATGAACTGCGCCGTGCGTTTTGCCCAAGGATCATCTGAACTTAAACTCTGTTAAGCACCCTGAGGTCATTTGGAGATCTTGCCTGGGTTTCACAGTCGACTGCGCATCAACTCCAATGACTCTCTTTCGTCCGGTCAATTGAAGATGACCCTTCTCTCTGCTGCAGTTGCATTTGTCAGAACTCAAGCCCAAACGGCGAACGAGGCTAATGGCCATGACCACTGGCATCAACAATGACACACTCTGACATCTCTTTGTGATATATCCCCGGGATCCCCGGAGTTGTTTTTTTAGAGTTGTCCGCTTGACACTTTGGGGTCCCAATGATGCCAGCGGCGCAGTTCGAGCCAAACATAGTGGTGCTGATGCTCGAGCATTTTGTTGCTTTCGCCAACGTACGATTAGAAATTAAACATTGCTATGGTAAAAGGAAACAAACAAACAAAAAAAACTCGGTATAAAAAGACAGGGCTAACGCAGTTCGCAACCTCCAACAACCAAGCGGCTTCAAGAAACAAAATAAATCTTGCCTCCGAAATACTTTACCCACAGTCAAATCCAGAAGACTTTTCCAAGAAAGAACCAAAATGACAGCCATGTCCACCTCCACCTCCACCAAGGCCCTCTTCTTGCCCTTGTCAAACAAATCCTCCTCGCCGTCGAGCGCACCTTCCGAGAACTCTCCTCGACCCTCGCTGTCATCGCTAGAGCAAGCCGCACTGTCCAAGCTGTCGACGTCGCACAAGGCGGCCTTCAAGACCTCGCCTATGGCCCATGCCATCAGTCGCATGTAGTCTGGCATCTCATGTCCTTATTCTCATTCTTAGAACCACTCCTTTTTGTACACTAGATCAACAATTCCTAATACATAATCTTTACCAATTTTGTCCGACAGCGTGTGATGAGTTGCTTTGGCGAAATGTGTCC
>KN042421.1:825921-850827 GCA_000739165.1 Podila verticillata NRRL 6337
CCATGCCCTTTTTTTTTTTTTTTTTTCTCATATTTTATTCATTTTATTTCTGGCTATATTCAAAACCTGGCAAGAAACTTTTAAATCACTTATTTATCATCATCATCCTTATCATTGCCGCACCCGCGTTTATCGTGGCGCTTCAGCTTATCCAGCCGCCCGAACCGCTCTCCGCAGAGCGCACATCCGTACCGTCCAACCTCCTCGTGTACATTGCGCACATGGCGCACATAGTCTGTCCGTCTCTTAAAGGGCCGGCCACAGATCCCGCACAGGAAAGCAGGCACCTTCAAATGGCAGCGCGAGTGCGACGCCAGCTCGCCCTTGGTTGGGAACGCCTTTTCGCACTCGTGGCACTGGAATCTGCGGGGTGCTGGGGTGGTGCCCAATGAGTTGTCGCTGCGGGTCCGTTCGTAGGGCGTCTTGCGAGCTCGGAAGGTCGAGGCTGGCGCCAACGGTACCGAGCCAGCACCATAACGATTTGAACGTGATGAGAGGAACTGTTCGTTGTAGGTGGGAGCTCCTGGTACAAAATGTCCATCCAGACTGTGTGGGAATCCATAGTGAGGCGTGGTGGGTGGGGTCAGCGCCAAGGAGTTGGAGCCATCAGAGACATATGTGTTGTAGGGTCCAGACATGGGGCTATGGGATCCGTAGGGCGAGGGGAGGCTGTGGTAAAGAGACGAAGGGGGCGAGTTGGGGACAGCATATTGTTGATCGGCCAGCGAATTCATGACAACACGTTGAGGGAAAGAAGAGAGGACGGCAGGGGATCCAGAGGGGTCTGGGCTGTAGTTGTATGGGGGTGAACCTTGAGAGTCATCAGAAGCATTGCCAGCATGCTTGAAGGAATAACCGGTCTGGTACTGCATGTTATACGAGTAAGGCATGACATCGTCGTAGGTGAGGCTAGAGTGGGTCATGCCTGAGAACGAGGTCATGGGCGAGATGGGCGATGACATGGTGGCCAGGGTCGGTGCCATCTCGGCGGGGACTGGTGAGCCATCAGAGGAGGTGACAGGTGAGAGCGAGGCTTGGGCAGATGGGCAGGGCGACAGGGGGAAGGAAACTGGTACGCCCACAGGTGAGTACTGGAACGATTGAGAGTCGTAGGCGTTCTCTGTCTGTTCATCTGGGACTCCGTTCAAGAGGCCTTGGAGCTTCATTCTAACAGCCTTGGATCCTGGGACTACACGGTCAACGTGCAGGTAGGGTCCAGACGAGGTCAAGGAAGAGTCCTTGATATCTTCATTGTAAGATTCCACTGGAAGTTTGGATGCGAGGAACAGGTCTTCGGAGTAGGCACCACTGCAGGAGCGCTGGTGGAACGAGTGCCTAGTGTTGTTGGTGTAGTCGAGGTCGCGGCCCATTGGGACGGGTGTGAAGTAAGCTGTACTGAAGGACATGGTCTATTTTGGGGGGAAAAAAGAAACGAGACAAGAAAGGAAAGGAAAGGAAAGGAAAACAAGGTCATTAGGGTCCATATCCATAGATGTCCATGGTTATCCACGGCTATCCCATGGTTATCCGAATAGCCATGCTCCATGGCCCATGGCCCACTAATTGCCTTTGCCGGGTGTCAGGCACACCTCCCAAATTAATGAGACCGAGACATATCGAGTGAGGTGCATTTGTTGCCAGACCCCGGACGAGAGGCAGATAGGAACGCACAAATGCAGCCTTGGCCTTAATTATTATTTGGGGGCGTGTTTAAGGCCAGGCACACAGGCACAGGCACACAGGTCGGTAAACATATTGGGAGTTGCAACGCCATCACATTGGGCCTATCTCTCCATGTATCTCAAACATAGGCGTAAAGCAAAGGCAAGGGAATACATACCAATATGTGATGTGAAGGGGGTTCGTGTCAGTTGGAGGGTAGTGTTCAGAAAAAAAAAGTGTGACAAAATGAAGTGCACAGGACAAGGACAGGTCGAAGGAAGAGTCGTGGAAAGTTGTGCAAGAGAAAAACGTAATTGAGGGTGTTTGTGGTTTGGTTTGGTTTTACGACAGCTTTTGAATGGGGATGGGGGAATGAAGAGAGCTGTGTTGAGAGAGGATTGTTGTTTTTTTTCGAGAGAGCGTTGTGAAAGCGAAGCGTTGGGATGAGGGTTATGGAGGAGTTGATTTGGCTAGTGAAAGGGTGGGCGTAAAGGCAAGGAAGGGAACGGTGGACGAGGCACTGTTTGGTGAGGGTGGGGTATTGCAGTGGATGCAAGGTGGGGGGTTCGTTAAAGAGAGCGAGAGCGAGAGCGAAGGAAGATGGAGCGCGGATGGTTAATCCAAAAGCTGTCGTGAGATGATGAATGGGAGGGGGATGGTGGTCATGAGAATGTGGAAAGAAAGGAAAAAAAGAAAAAAAGAAAACCCAGCGCCGGCACGGAACTCTTTTTCTCTTTCAAACAAAGATAGAAAAAAGGGCGGAAGCGGGGATGGGGAAGCCAAGCCAGCCTTGTTTGGGGGGAATATCAGAAATGAGGAAAAACACGATACGAGACGAGGCGAGCAAGGCGAGCAAGGCACAACAACAACACAAACACCGCAGTGCAGGACAGACAGACAGGCCTGCAGACCGGGCCAGGCAAGACACGACAGGACAAGAGAGGATGGCGTTCCCTTTTTTGCACTAAGTCGCACTCCGTCGAACCAAGCCCGTTCATAGGTAAGCAGGACGAGGAAGGGGTGGAGGAGGTGGAAGGAGGTCCGTCTGTATTTCACACACAACACACTACTGTACAGCACAACACAGTTATTTCGCATTTGTAGGTTTGTGGGCCAGGCTGGCCAAAGATTAAGGATGAGAAGGCCATTGGGCCACTCTTTGCACTCATTACACACACACACACACACGCAAGTCCGCTGTGAAAAAGTGGAGAGATACAAACAGAGTACAGCCAGAGAAGGTTATGATTAAAATGGCAACGAACATCGAACACACACCCTTTCACACCCTCACCACACCCACACCACACACACCACACACAGAGGGTTGGAAACAGAGGAAAATGGGCACAACGACCCTGGCTGGACCTCTCTTAGCTCTGTTTCGTTCGTTCGGTCGTTTGTTCGTTCGTCCGTCAGCACAGGCAAGCAAAGTATAATAATAAATCAAACGCAAGTGTGCAAGTGTGTAGCAAATGCAATATGTATGTATGACACCCCAATAACTGTAATTGTGTCTTTTATTTAATTGTGGCCGGGCCAGTCAGGATAGGCAACAGAAAGGGGGAGGATGGGGACCATTGGGATGGACGGAAGGAAGGATGGCTTCTTTGCCCTTTTGTTATTAATTGCTGAGAGATGGCTGTTCTTCTTTTTGTTGCTGTTGTGTCCCCTTCTTTGAGTCTTTTTTGTCCAGCAAATAAAAAGAATGGCCATCACCTCCTGCATGTTTGCCATTGTTTATTTTGGTGCACACAGTCGTGCTTGTGTGTTTTGAATTACTGAAGCGTGTGTGTGTGCCGTGTGCCACAAGGGTAGCAATCGAGTGGACTCAATCGAATCGAGTTAATTATCTTTTCTCTCTCTCATGTGGGGAGAACTGTGGGTCCGATTAAGTACAGTTGGCAACGTATTGAGTAAAGTACTTTACGAGTAGCTGTTAGAGTGGCATGACGAACGGACAAATTTGAATTATGAACTATGACAAGTGTTGTAGGCATTTGTCGTGCCTGGAAAAAAGGGCAAAGCAAGTCCGATGGTGGGCCTAATTCTTCTCAAAGAGTAGTCCAAACAAGAAGAACGAGAAAACGAAGAAGCAAGTTTCAAGGAGCATTTGCCCCGCATGGCTTCACTCTTACATCCTCACATCCTCCTTCTTTACCTCCCATTCTTCTCACTCTGGCTGCTACATAGCGATGACTAGTGTTTTATTTGCGTTTGTAGAAAAATATGTTTTTTCGACTTGTGGTGGAATGGCAAAAAGACGGGGGTGGTGAACCTGCATCGTTTCAATACGATCGCATGAATATCTTCCCCCGTTCGCAACCCCTACTTCTATCCCATCCCAAAAAAACAAGGAAAGAGTAGACAAAGGCACGCAAAACGACAATCCCGCCAATTTTCAGGTTATTCGGGTTATTCGGGTTATTCGGGTTTTTCTCTTTTTTTTTTTTTTTTTTTTTTTTTTTTTTTTTTTTTTTTTGGCTGTTGGTGGCCAAAGAAAAGATGCTGCAGGGTGAAGTTTGGGTGTGTGGTTTTTCCTTGTGCTTTTCCTTATGTTTTGGTGAGTTGGCGCCCATACATCCAAGAGAGACATGACGAAAGCTCTCAGTTGCGTCACTGGCTCTTCTCTTCGGGAAGAGTGGTTGCTGTGTATAATACAAATATGTCCTTTCCATCGATGATTACATTTTTACCTGGAGCGCACAACACGCAAGCATCACCTTGGTGCAAATGGTGTCGAGGTGATGTTATCGATTTTTGTGTGTACACTTCACTGTTGGTGTGTCAGAAATAATTATTTAGTTTTCCATTCAACATCCACAAACCAAAGTCGACATGGAGTCATTAGTAGCGTTTTTCAGGAATGTACTTCCAGCATCGAAGATTACGGACTCTCACGCTGATTCAGGTCCGCAGGAGCTCATCTGGCAGCCAGAGATCCCGTTATCAAAGGAACCATCTCAGTCATGGTAGACTAGCTATTTTTGGCTTCACATAATGTCAATGGAGCAGACAAATGACCAGTGTTAACGTCTCTCCATCTTGACTTCAGGGTGACAATGACGGAACTGGTGCTGCCATCCCACTGCGATGGCCGTGGTTTCTGCCTTGGAGGTCAGCATATTTGTATCCTGACAAGCAGGACAACAAGGAAGCATGTCTAGACTAAACAAAGCTATGCTTGACCTCCCTTTATTTCACAGGAACCGTTCTCTCATGGATCGATATCGCAGCCGGCATAGCGGCCAAGAAGCACGGCGTTTATCCAGCGGTAATACATCCTTCTCAGGACCATAGGCCAGTCTGGAGTTGAATAGGAAAGCCCCGAGAGATATATGGTTAACCTCCGCTCTCTCATATATTGCAAATAAGGTCACTAGAAGCGTCGATGCGGTTCATTTCCTGGGACCAATCACAACCCAAAACATCGTCATCCTCCAGGCCTGTGTCAACCGCGCTTGGAAAACGTCTATGGAGGTCGGTGTGCGAGTCATTACCGAGGACTTGCTCTCAGCGGACCAGCGGTACTGTTGCCATGCCTACCTCACCTTTGTCGCTCTTCCGCAGCCGCCTCTGGCCACCCTGGTCCCTGCACCTAGTATCACCCCACATGGCCATCACACATCCTCAACAACAGCAACAAGGGCGGATGCCTCGCGAGCAGCCCTGGCCAACTCGCCTGCAGCGAGGCGGTACAGTTTCTCGCTCCCGAGCGCCTCGAGCAACAAGGAGTCGAAATCTAACTCGCAAGGACACAGATCCATCCAGCTGCCTGCCATTGAGCCGATCACGCCGATTGAGGTGGAGCGGTACACGATGGCCCAATCGCGCCGACAGGCCCGTCTTCTACTGTCGAACGAGGGCAAAGAAGCCGAGAACAAGATGCTGAGCGACATCCGCGACCAGATGCGGCACTGGACTGTGACACAGACGCACAAGCGAGGTGTTCCCTGTGCAGGGTCTCTATTGCCGCACGTAGGTGCTGATGGCCAACTCAAGGTGACGATGCAGTCGACATTCGCAGAGTCGGCGCAGTTGGTCCTGCCACAGCACGCCAACAGTCTGTCGATCACCTTTGGAGGCCAGGTCATGAAGTGGATGGAAAATGTCTGTGCGGTCTCGGCCAGTCGTTTTGCACGGGTGAATATTGTCACTGCAAGGCATGTACACATACCTGGATTAATCGCTCTTTGTTCTGGTCTTCTTTTCTGTTGACTTTTCATTTTACTAAGATGGGATGCCATGGTCAACCTATTTTTACTGATTATCTGTTTTGTTTTGATTCTGGCTCATGATCCTCCTCCATGTTCGAACCATAGTATCGACTCGCTGCAGTTTCACCGCAAGACAATGATTGGTATGGAAAGAGCTCAAAAACGCAACTTGCCCCCGCTCATAAGACATTGACTTTTTTTTTTTTGATTCTTAGGTGATTGTCTCACGATGCGCTCGATCGTCACGCGCGTGTTCAAGTCGAGTATGGAGGTGTACGTCTTTGTGGACAGCGAGAATCTGGTGACGGGCAAGCAGACGTTCACGAACGAGGCCTTCTTCTCCATGGTGGCACTGCAGCCTTCCACAACCACGCTCCCTATGCGGACCTCGCTCTCGCTGCCAGAGCTGCGCCCCGAGACAGACCTGGAGCAGGCCCTCTCGGACTCGGGTGAGCAACGCCGTATCCGAAGACTGGAGCAGCGGCGCGAGCTGGCGGAGCGCGAGGCTGCGCTGGCTGCACAATCGCCTTGATTAGAATACTCTGTCTCTCAAGTTCCGTTCCAATGTTGGAGCAAATGAAATATAAAAAAAAAAAGTTGCCTTTGCCAATAACCTCAGGAAGAGGCGTTGGCCTTTATGTGACTAGTTCTTTAGAGTTGTGTGGGCGCCAATAAAGATATTGCTCTATGCTCGTTCTGGCGCCAGCATTTTTTTCTGCAGCTTACTCTGTGCATCGCCTTGGAGTATTCCGGCGGAGTAGAGAAGTCGTGGGGGGTTGCCCTCTCCAATATTTTGATTGCCAGACTGGGTGGTTCCCTGAGCGCTCTGAATTTGTGGAAAGCACATCCTTGTGTGGATGCGACTGTGTGTCTTTTTTTTTTCTCCTTTCGACAATCCCTCAAAATGATCTCCTGGGGGCCTTCCTGAAATTACAACAGCCCAACGAGTCCAATGCAAAAGACCAGGATTCGTGCGTTGACGCTAATTCGCCGTTCCTGTACAAGTATCCCTGCGGTCGTAAGGAGGGTGCACCCAACAATAGCGTAAAACAGGTACGTCGTATTCTCAATCAGCTGCAGGGCGGCCATGACGCCCGGGACACAATAAGCCAGCCATCGCAATATGTACTCGCCTAATAAAAGTTTCATAAAATTACAAATCCAAGCATGAGTTGCCTTATTTCAAGGTACGTTTGTATTTTAACCGAGTGAAGAGAGAGAGAGAGAGAGAGAGAGAGAGAGAGAGAGGTGCCTCTCCATTTTCTCCATGAGCATGCCGCTTGTGCTTGTTTGTTTGTTTGTTAGGTATACCTCCAGATCCTTTGCTAACGAACCGATACACAGACTCCCAGCAGAGAGCTAGTGCTGATGACAGGACAAAGATCCGCGCTGGCGCCTGCACACAGACAGCGAACATGACTGCGGCCAAAGACGGAAGTGTCATTGATGTGTAGAAGTGGAGTTGGTGGAGAAAACTGACAAGTCTAGTATCTAGTAACTGGACACAAGGACGGGGATGATGATAAAAGTGACAGCGATTTTGGTGTTTGTAGGAGAAAGTATGGAAGAAGCGTATTGCGAGTGAGAAATTGGAGGTGAAAATGCAAAAAAAAAAAAGGGATGAGTGGGTGGGTATGGATTCTAGTGAGCGTGGGTATATGCGGGTGAGGAGAAAGAAAAGAAAAGAGGACAGATAAGAAAGAAAGAGCAAGAAAGAAAAGGAAAAGGCATTCCAAGGAAGAAGGAAGGAAAGAATGCCTCGACTAAACACTCATGCAGGGCTAGCACGTTTCCATGGATTCGAAGCGAGAGAAAGACAGCAACCTTAACGCTGTTTGATTTTTGGGTTTTTGGGTAGCCAATCCCTCTCCGCCTTCGCACTGCATGGGCGTAGAGATTGGGTAATAGTAAGAAATGTTCCCCGTAGCACATGCAAGGATGGAGAGGGGTGGCTAAACAGACATATATGGAGACGTTTTTCTTCTTTATCGATCTCTATCTCTCAAGGTCACTGTTCCTTCTTTGCGTTCTCAGCTTTCCGCTTCAACTGCTCGATACGCTCAGACATGCCTCCAGACGTCGCGCCCTCGCCCTCGCCCTTCTCCTTCTTTGTGGAGGGCGAAGAAGGCGAAGAGGCCGCCAATTTTGAAGTCACAACGACATGCTGGTTTTGCTGAATCTCCGCCATGATCGTCCGCAGGGGCTCCTCCTCCGCCAGCTCGCTGTGCAGATAGAACCGCTTCTTCAGCTGGTTCCCCTCCGACAACACTCGCCCGCGCCCGTCCCGGACTGTAGAGCTCTGGCCGGCGCGGATGCGGATCGTCGAGAAAGGCGCCGAGCTGGGCTCCAGATCCGACACCTTGACAGTCGTGATCCGCTTGCCGCCCCAGAAGGACAGAGTCTCGAAGGATACTGGGGTGGAGCGGGTGACGACGGCTGTTGAGGAGTCAGAGGAGGACGAAGAAGATGAGAGGTCGGGGATGGTGATCTTGCGGACATAGGATCCGAGGCACCATTGGACCAGTGCGGTTGACGAGCCGCTCGTAGCAACGGCTAGATCAAGGAGAGAGAGAGAGAGATATAAGTTGTGTGGTGCATTGATCGTGGATCTCCTTGAGCATTGACTATCAAGCCCTACCTGCAACGGCTAATCCTCCACGCATGCCATTGGAGATGCCTGCATCAAGAAGAAAGATAAAAGGGCAAAGTGCAACAGTAGCTCCGAGAGAGGACACCGAGAACAGCTTCAGGCGCTTGGCTGTCTGTGAGAAGGGGCCATCGTAGATGGACAGCTGGCTGTCGGTGTGGTGAGGTGAGGGAAGAGGCGTGGAGGACGAGGTGTTATGCCTGATCTTCTGTGTGGCGACTTCTGTCACGACTGGCAGTTGACCATAGTGTGCACGAAACAAGAGCTGAGCAGGCAAAAGGGTGCGCTGAGGAGCAAATCTGGCAAGAGGGATCAGCATGGCGGTTAGATGGATGCTTTCTGATCATTTCTGATCTGCATTCTCATGATGACCCGAAAGTATGTGTGTGACTGTCCACTGGTCAAGTTTCTTCTTGGGCGAAGGGCCATTTATTATGTGACAACAACCCTCAGAGCCTAAACACTACCACAGCGGGCAATGATGACGCGGGTCTTGGGACGGTCGCCCGAGTCGGTTGGCGTGTTCTCAATGCTGGTCACAATGTCCATGCCCTCAAGCACCTTGCCAAAGACAACATGGCGTCCGTCCAGCCAGCTGGTCGTGACGGTGGTGATGAAGAACTAAGATCGTGGTGGCGAATCTAAAGTTAGTAGCCTCATCAAATTATCCGAGGAGGCTTAGACGTATCGCTTGCGTACCTGGGATCCATTGGTGTTCTCGCCTGCGTTGGCCATGCTGACGATGCCAGGCTCAGAGTGCTTCAGGGTGAGGTTCTCATCATCGAACTGTTTGCCCCAGATGGACTTTCCTCCAGTGCCATCGCCGCGAGTAAAGTCTCCCTATTCAACAAGTTCACAATTAGTTAGGGCCGTTGATCTAAATCGCCTTCGGGTAATTTGCAACGTCCAAAAAAGAACTTACTCCTTGAATCATGAACTCCTATCGTAGTTAAATTGAGAAAGAATGTGGTTAGCCCATCATGGAGTATGATATTCTATTCCTATCAATACCCTGGCCTTCATCTTTACCTTGATGACACGGTGGAACTTTGAGCCTTCATATCCATAGCCTTTAATTCCAGTGGCAAGGCCGATAAAATTCTCGACGGTTTTGGGCGCGTCCTATTTTACAAGAGGAAAATGCAGTTGGAATTAGTTAGCATGACTCACCAAATGTCCAAAAGAAACACTTGTCAAACAAAAATTGGCCTACATTTCCAAAAAGGCCAATGACAATGGTGCCAAGAGGCTTGTCTCCCTGCTCAATTTCAAAGAAGACTGCAATAATGCAAGCATGAGGGTTGTGAATAATGGGTTGTGTTGGTGTGTCATCCAGGCAAGTCGCTATTCTTCAAGGAAGATGCGACTTACCTTTGCTGGTGACAACAGGATCAGCTGCCTGGACGGTGATGGCGATGGCGACTGCTGCAATGAGCAGGACAAGGGCGCGTTTGATGATGGTCATGATAAATAGTGATGGGAAGATGGATAATGGATAGAGAGATGGGAAGACAGTGCACATCGATTACAATCTGAAAATGCTAGTACCCCTTAAGAAGACAATTCTTTTTCTTTTGGTCCACGTGGCGACCTATCACGTCTCACAATACTCACCGCGGAGGGGTTCTGGATCGTTATTTAATTTCCTATGAACTGGACTGTTGAACTGTGGAAGGCGTGTTGAGGCTGAGTCCTGCAATCTATTTCCAATGAGGCACGATAATTGTTTGCGACTGCTCTCTCTGTCTCTCTCTCTCCATTGGGCATGGCCCAAATGAACAAACGAATTTAAGTGGTCGGACAGAATGAGAAGTAAAGTATTTCCCGCGCGGAAAAAAAAATCATGGCCCAAGCCATGCCCACAGATCCAAACCTGGCACCAGTTGCCAAGCCCACGATATAAAAAAAAGAGGGAAAAAAGGAAAAGGAAAGAAAGAAAGAAGCCGACGCGCGATGGACCCTGGGAAGAAATAATGGTCATCCATAAATTCGAAAGTCGAGCAAGTACAGTAGGGTGTCATCGGTCGTATGATGATGATGATGATGATGATGATGATGATGATGATGATGATGATGATGATAAGAGAAAAGTGCATGATGAGGCGCGAGCAACACACGGGCACGGGGGAAGCGCCACATGGGACGTAAAAATAACATTTGGGGGCATTAAAGTTTTGTGAGGGGCAAAGGGGAAAGGACATCGGCCAGAACCTGCAAAGGAATTTTTTTATTCTTGTCCGATATTTTTTCGAGGTGGCACCCAATGTGGACACCCGGAAGAGTGTATGGTTTGCTGGTAGGAGTACATCCTGTCCCTTGTAAGAGGATACATGATCCACGATCGTACTCGATCTCAGACTTGCTATTGTGGCCATTTTTTTTTTTTTTTTTTTGCGACAACAATCATAATAATTATGCAATGACACGAAGGATCGACAAGACCTCGGATGGCACGGCATGTCGTGTTGTGTTGTGTTATGTTGTGTTGTGTGGAACGAGGAGAGATGGTGTTATCCTGGGAACACATACTCTTATTGGACAGTTCAAATTAACTTGCCTCTTGTGGGATGATTTTTTTTTTTTTGTTCACTTTTGATCTCGATCGGGGGCAGGTTGGGAAGATATCAGATCAAAGCTGTGTCTGCGCCATGTCGACACAAAGTCAATTTTTTTTATAGCTCAAACGTCGAAGCACACACTAAAGTTGGATGCGAGTCGATCTTCTCAGGAGGGAGGGAGAGAAGAGTATGGAACAAGTACGTACCGGAGAATCAGGATGTCATCCACAACTCTGCAGGAATTACTCGAGAAATGTACCTGCGGCAGCGAGAAAAGCACCATTGTTTTATTTTGTGTAGTGAGCTGTGAGATGACATTGTATGACGATCAGGTCGATTTGTGTTTTGTACGTGGAGAAGCTGCAGGGTAGACAGGGGAGAAAAGACGGAGAGGACAGAGAGGGGGCGTCGACCTTGTCCAAAGCAACACCAAAGCATTCAAAATGAAGGCAAGTCGGGAAAGGCAAAGCGCGAATCGAATCGCAAGGAGGATTCTAGCGTGTGTGGGTGGACGACGTGAAGACGAGAAGAACTAAAAAAGTTGGCGAAGTCACCAGGATTCATGGCAGTGTTGACCGTGTTATCTTTTCCTTATTCGGCCCATTCGTACCAGTTCAATGTGCTCATGCTTCCTTTGTCCTGTTCCATCTTGTTTTTAAAGTTGTCCGCACCTTCGGACTCCAAAACTTCAAAGGCGAGAGAGTCGCAAGAAAAAGAGGCAGCGAGAACTTGGATGATGATGAAGAGGTTCCAGCAATAGTAATAATACAAGAACGACAAGAACAACCAAAACCACAACCACAACCGCAACAGGCATGCTGCGGCATAGCCACGCCTCCCTCCCTTGAACACCGTCGCACATTGTTGTGTTCTGTTTTGGTTCTCTTGGAAAGGCCTTGCCACAAAAGGAAAGTTTACCCCTCATCTCACAGTAGACAAACAGAATCTTTGGTCCTCCTTTGCCTTTGCTTTGGTCCTTGGTCCGAAGAAGGCAATTGACATGCTTCTGAGTCTTGCCACTCTATTTTTCTTCTTTTCTTTACTCGAACAAGCAGCGAGGCAGTGCAATGGAGAGAGAAGGAGGGAGCGAGAGAGGATGGTTCATTTGTGATGGCCAATGGGTCTCCTTTGCAGATCGATGTTAAAGTGAGAGTGATCTCACAAAATGAAGGTTTTCCTCCAACCGATGGGGCGAATGTGTGTGTGCGTGAAAGAGAGAGAGAGAGAGAGAGAGAGAGAGAGAGAGAGAGAGAGAGAGAGAGAGAGAGAGAGAGAGAGAGAGAGAGGGAGAGAGGGAGGGAGAGAGGGAGAGCGTGCGAGACAGTAAGATGAGGCTAACTCAGTTTCTTTTACCGTCAACGATTGAAATGAACAGACTTCGGGACAGAGACAGAGTTGAGCGTTCGACGCCAGGCAAACAGGCCATCAACCAAAAACACATAGAGTCAAAGCCAAAAAACTGCACGCGATAATGCACGGCATCTAATGCACGGCTTCACTGCGTCGTCTCTCCTCGTAATAAATTAGGCGCGATCGATGTACTGAATGAATATATGGGTCGATATAGGTGTGTGTTGATGTGCGCTCTCAAATATAAAAAGACCGAGGGACTTTCTCGATTCACGCCTCTCTCTCCCATAGACATACGCTCTCTCTCTCTCACACACACACTCTCTCTCACTCTCTCAATTATTCCCTTCATTTCCCTCTCTTTCGTTTGTTTTTGTGCTAAGCCGAGTGCTTTGCTTTCGCTTCTTGTTTTCTTTGTTTTCTTTGTTTTCTTTTTCGGCCGCCTTTGTCTGCCATCACGCCCACCTTCCCTTCAATCCTTCGTTCCTCCCTTCCTTCCATTGTTATTGTTAATCACATCCTTATTCATATACATATCTTACCATTCCGCACATCCACCTTTTCGCCCTTTTTTCATTTCTTCAACTTCTTTGTTCTTCCCACTCTGTCTCTTCGACTTCTTCATTTGTACAAAACAACCCTCTCTCTTAGTCATTTCATCACTCATCACTGAACGAAGCCACCCAAATCGTAGAGTTTTTTTTTTTTTTTTTTTTTTTCCAATTTTCAATTTTTCAGTCCTTCAGCCTTTTTCATCCCGCGTTTACAAAATCAACGTTCGACTTTTTTCTCTTTGTCTTCTTTGTCTTCTTCTCGATCCATCGTTCTTAATACCATATCCACATACAATCAATGCATTCATCCACTTGCTCTACCGAGTACTCCGCTCCTTACTTGATCCCCGACCACGAAGTCGACTCTTTCCTGGCTTCATTCTCGGCTTCCAGCCTCTCGTCCACGCTGTCGCCCTATCCGCTAGATCCGTTTGATCATCCCAATCTCCAAAACCTTCCTTCGCCCTATTCCCCCATGAGGGACGCGGCTCTTTTCGAGCGGAGCGAGGAAGAGGACAGTGTCGATGGATACGAGATCTTCTCAACGCCAACCCCAACGCCAGACCGTACTCCACAAATGTCGCCCATCCAGCACCACCGCCATCACCAACATTACTATCACCAACATTATCAACAGTTCCAATTTCAGCATCAGTCTCCTTACCAGGGCCATGATCAAGCAGTCTTTCCTTCCCACACACCCAACAAGCTCTTGGAGCCCGTATCCCCTCATAGCATTCCAGTCGAACTTCAGCTCGCGCAGCTCCACCACCAGCAAGTGATGTTGCAGCAGCAGCGCCAATTTCAACTCGATCAAAACGCCAGCATGGGTTTGGGTTTCCCTTTCTACAAGCCACAGCCTTCTATGTCTCCTCCACCTGTTTCCTCCACGTTGTCATCGCCTCTGCTTCTTTCTTCCTTCCCACAATTCCCCTCTTCATCACCTCACCACCCGTTTGAGGGATTTGCAAGCCCTCTGGGTTACCTCTCGTCGATCGAGGACCAAACCCATCGACCTATCCTCGAGAACACGATTCCGGCAATCGATCAAGATACCGAGCTCATGTTGCTCTCGTCCCTTACATTGTCATCACCCGATATGACAAAGCGGAGCGCTTTGCCTCAATCCTACACTTCAGTCGAGCTGTCTCCATCATTATCCTGGGCGTCATCTGATGCACCATACCCCCTGGTCTCTTCTTCCACTTCTTCACCCAAGCAGTTACACATGCACACGTCCCACACAACCCCCGTGGGAAAGAGCGCCAAGGCCACTCGGCGCAAGCGTCTGCGCCCCGCTCACAAGCTCAAGAAAATCAAGCCGACCAGTTTCCCATGCTCGGCTCCCGGGTGCGACAAGGTCTTTTCGCGGGCCTACAATCTGACGTCGCACATGAAGACCCACTCGGCCGAGCGGCCGTTCTTGTGTGGGGTCTGCCCACTGGCCTTTGCGCGGCGCCATGACCGCGAGCGGCACGTGCGGCTGCACACAGGCGAGAAACCGTATGGTTGTGAAGGGTGTGGGGCAGGCTTTATGCGGAACGACGCCCTCCACCGCCACCAGAAGCTGTGTGGGATGGAGCAAGAAGGACACGAGCAAGAGCAAGAGCATGGGCATGAGCGAGAGGAACGACAGCAAGATTCATCGACCGGTGGCGAGACTAGTCTTTTCTTTCTGAACAGCGACGTCATGGAAACTGTCGATAGCGCATGCTTACCCAATCTTGAGCCCTAGACATATACCTCCAACAGACACATGCACATGTCGACCCTTGGAACAATAATAAAAAATATATACATATTCATATCCATTTTGACCATGTGGAGAGAGACAGGGTGGCCACGAAGTGCGGGCAGACCGGCGGGGTTGAAACTTGGATGTGTATGTGGTTAACGTGTAATTAAGGGGAAGGGTTGCCCCCGGACGCTGGGTTCAAATGGAGATTAGTCCCTGGGTGGGATGGGAACAATGGCGAGTGGGTGGATCGCGAGCACACGCATAAATGGATATAGGTATGTGTGCAAGTAGAGAAGTAGAGAAGTAGAGAGCAGCGGCAACACCAGAAAGGAATGGCGATAGGGCATAGAGCAGGGAGGGAACCCTCCTTCCCCAGAAATACTTTGCCCACCAAGGGAGAGAAGAGAGTGTGACTGCTGTAAATGAGGCGATCCACTTTTTTTTCTCCTCTCCAAATGTATTTTCAGGAGACGCACGCTCACAGCGCGGCAGATTCCGGCGAGGGCCGCATCGATCCCGAACGGAGGGAAGAGAGCTGTAGGCGAATGGCGAACGGTGATTGGCTGCACTGTGTTTGAGGTGTACATACCTCGCATACCCACCTCCTCTGCCGGAAACAAAGCGACGGACTCTGTCTGTGCAGGGACACTACAAGGAGTGGTGGAAGAGAGATGTTGTTGTTGTTCATCACCACACACATTCCAGCCTCGAATCTCTCTCTTTTCTTCATTGTCTCCCTTCTTCTTCCCATTTGTTCACATTCTGCTTTTTTCTTGGTTTGCAATCGACAATCCTACACAGCAATCCCTCTCCACTCTCGTCCTATCCCTCTTTCCCTCGAGCTCAACCAATATACCTTACTTGCCTTCCACCTGATACCCGCAGCTCGTCCTTGTCCTATTCTCAACTTCCACTAGAACACCATCCCTCATCGTCACTACCACAACACATCCACACCCTTGCTTGCTTTAGAGCGTACATACTAAACGTCATGAACGGAACCACGACCAAGGGGCTGTCCACAACACCACTGTCCCCAAAGCTACTCTCGCCCACATCACTCTCCCCAACCACTCCTCTGCGTGAGCACCGTTCGCCATCCCTTTCAACTCGACCCATCCTCGCAGAGAGCGTTGTCATCTTGAACTCTGCGCCTGTCGCACCCATCCCATCTGTACAAACTCGGCTGGCTTCATCAGTCTCTCCAGCACATACTTCGACTCCTCCCCCATCACCGCCTCTTTCGGCCTCGGGGCATGGCCATGTCGGGCTAAATGTCAACTCGACCCTGGACACCCACGACAGATCCTCCAAAGGACCCTTTTCCACATCTCAACAACAGCATCAACCACCACCACCACCACTACAACAGCAACAACAGCTTCATCATCATCATCATCATCAACCCGAGTTTGGCCAGCCTCGTTCACATCACATGGCCACATCCCCTGGACAAAAACGAGTCTCGGCCAACTGTGAGGCCACCTCGGCCGCAGCAGCAGCGGCAGCGGCGTCATACACTTCCCAAGAGCTGGCGATTGCATACTCGATGGTCACTTCCGAGACCCACAAGACACACGAAGGTAAGCAAGCACACAATATTGGAGCCAATTTGGCTCGACCAATTGAGTTCTTCCTTTCCCCATCACATTTTTTTTTCAAGGTTCGCAAGAAAACATTTAGTGGCAAATGATCGTATCCCTCATGATCTTTTCGACAGTTTGCTTCCAAGAGCACCTTTCTTTGTCTCCTCCCACTTTTGCCAGCTTGCCAACTTCCCACATTGTTTAGGTTGTGAAGAAGAAAAAGTAACATAGGCCTAGCCACCTCTTTCCTTCCCTAAAAAAAGATCTTTATTTCCTGTTTGCTTATTTGCTTGTTTTTCTTGTTGTTTGTTTGTGGTGTGTCCGCTTTGTTTCTTGGACGAAAACAATCGCTCTTTGTCTCCGAACCACATCTTTACCCCGCAAATTCTTTCCTAAAAAATGGGGTTCACACGCTGAGCGGGTCGAGCGAGTCGAGGGACTGTTTGTGTTTGCCTGGGTATTCTCCTACGTTGATCCATTACCCACCCAAAAAATATTTGTGCAACCCTTGTTTTACTGACGTGCCTTATGTGTTTGTTCTCGCCCACTCCCCTCCCATCAAACTATTCCTATCGCATAAATATAGCCCCACCTCAAACACCGGGTCCTCGCGAGGGTGATGCGCTTTCTTCGCTGTGGAAGGTAAGGAACAAAAGCATTCATTTACTTGTTTGTGTGTGGGTCATACCTCAACCTAACACTTCACTCACTCGCTCACTCTCTCATATAAATGCACTCTCAATAGAAAACGATCCCGTTGCAAGAGCCATACTTCCAAACTCGACATGCAATTGCATCTCAACATACGCTGTCCACTCTAGACGGAGGTAAACATCTTTTGCTCATTCCAAAACACCTTCAGTGTGCTCGCACTCCTTCTTTCTCTCGCTTCCAACTGACCTTTGACCTTCGCTTCCATAACTCAATACATTAGTCCTGTTCTCGTTGGACGAGGAACCCAAAGAGTTCAGCCCGGCCATGTACATCGCAATGAGGAACCGCATATTTGAATTGGAGGCCAAGACGGTAAACTACACACCTTTCAACCGGTCCAGGAAGAGACCTGTGGAACGGCCCGAATTTGAGGACTACTACGGCCAGCACGGAGACTCTGAGCCAGGGCACTACTCCAAACGTCAAGCACATCACCCTCCCCATCTCCCAGGCGCTCATGGAGGCGTCGTCTACCGTCAATCGTCCTCTCATCCTTCCTGGTACTCACCCGAGGCCTATGCCTCAATGACACAAGTGGCCAACTCTCATCAACCTCCACCTCACCGACATTCGCAGGGGTCTCAGCCCAAGTCAAACTCATATTTCGAGCAGGAACCTAGACCCGTCTCAGTACCTCACAGACCAGTGCCCTTGATGCCGACCCCACCAGAATCTCAGCCATCAAGCCGTGAAGCACCGTATAATACATCAGCACCTCCACGGACTATTCAACCACGCCCAGATGATTCACATCAACATCCAGGAACCCAAACCCGCTCATCACCACGCCCTACCCCTAATGATACTCGCCACCATCACTCACCAAGGTCATCACCCACTCATCACTTTGGCACCCGCTCACACCACTCGCCTGATATGGCTCCCCGCCCTCATATGCATGGAAATGTCGACAACGCAGCGGCAGCGGAGCAAAAGCGTCAATCGTTCCACCAACGCCAACATCGTGCCCAGCAGCAGGCGCAGTCTGATTATTCACGCTCGTATCATTTGCAAAAGCATATGCAAATGATAGATCAACAGCGCGCAGCGCAACTTGCTCAGCAAAAGCTTCAACAACACAAGCAGGAGGCGCAAACTCAGGGGGCCAAGGCCATTCAGCGTCACTACCAACCTCACCAGCGGATGTATCCCCACTCCTCTCAGCCAATCGCCATCCAACCTCATCCGTCGCAAAAGGCCCATCCGCCAGTACCACCTCGCCCCATTCGTTTGCAACAACATCAACAGTTGGCCCAACAGCAGTTAATTCAACGATATCAGCTTCAGAAACAATTGCAGCAAAAGCAGCATCTTCAGCAACAGCAGATCTTGCAGCTGCAATATCTGCGCCAAAGGCAACTGAACCGATCATCCAATAATAGCAACAGCGACACCATGGCCAAGCCAAACGCTGGCTCTGACCTGGGAGGTGTCCACAAGCTAAGCATCACCAAACAGAAGCAGCCTCGACCCCTGGAGTGCTCCAACTGCATGGCTCTCGACAGCTTGGCCTGGCATACCAAGGCGCCCGCACAAGTGTCTGGAACCTCCAACGAGGGCAAGGTCCTTCTCTGCCCTCCCTGCACCCAGTTCCTCCAAGCCCATGGTCGCTCAAGGCCTGTTTCTTCGTTCCGAACCAACTTTTTGAAAAAGATCCACTGCCGGTTCAAGCGTGAGCTCCAGGACGTCCGCTTCCAAGGGTGGCAAGATGCCCAGGTGATCGAGATTGACGACAAGATGACCGAGAGTGAGTTCCAAGCCGTCTTTGACCCGAACCACTCAAGCGAGGGCTGCCCGTCTTCAAGCATGCCTTCGTCGCCTATATTGGCAACCTCAACGGAGAGCGACCAAACCGTGATCAAGATCGAAGATGACGACGACGACGTGATCATGATCTCCCCTCCATCAAAGAAGACAGAGGAGCGTGCCTATCAAAGCGAAGCGACCGTTGGGGAGCTGTTTGGCCATCGATGGAGGACTGAGCCCATGGTCGGCTATACTTTGGTCCACTTTGGCGGCTCGGACAGAACAAGGATGGTGCCAATGAACCCCACTGTTCCTTCGTTGAGTAAGTATCTTGAGACATTAGAAACGACTATTGTTTCCACATCCGCCTAAATCTAAATATTAATTTACTCTCTTGTTTTCTCTTCTTTTCTTTCTTGTAGCCGTGGTCTTCAACCGCGCCGCAGAATCCGTGTCATTTTCCTTCCGTGTGCTCGTCAATGGCCTCTGTTTGTTGTCGTCGGGTGGCGGACCGCCTGCGCTGCACATGCCTGAGATGGTGGACGAGGAGTCTGAGGATGAGGAGGCACAAGAAGAAGAACAACTCGAGAGCCCAGAAGGACAAGGACAAGAAGCTGCGCCCCCTCAAGGTTCAGAAGCTGCATAATTAAAGCAATACAAATAAAACATTCTTATGCGGACCAAATCACCAAAACTCCAAACCGCAAAGGTAGAAAAAAAAGCTGAGCACTTTTGGCTAATGTCAAATGAAAGGGCACAGGCTCCAATTCCCAATATGGATAAATTGATTGAGGGTGGAACCTCCCACGTGGAATCTGCCGTGTGGCAGTGTGCATGTCAATTGCCGATGTCCGTCCATTCCTAATTTGGAAGATGTAGAAGCTGACTGTCTGCTGTGTAGTGTGGGAATTGTCAATTGACTGTGTCCCAAAAGCAAGGCCGCGTCAGTATAAAAGGCGAGGGAATTCCCTCTCAAAAAAGAAAAACATCAGCTCAAGAAAAACAAATACAATACAACTCTCACATTTGTAAATACTCTCCTTCTTTCCCCTCTCCTTGTATATACATTCTCATACCCACAACAATGAAGCCCCAGATCAAGAAGCCACTCCAGGGTCGCAACCGCAACAACAGCAACAACAACGGCAACAACGCACAGGGACAGCCTGTTGACCCTAACAAGCCAGTGGTGCCCAGAATGCTCCGCCGCCTCACCAAGCAGTCCTTCATGGACGTTGATCTTCAGTACCTCATGAAGCTCGACCCCTCGACCCCCGATCCGTTTGAGAACTCGTCCCCTCTCCTCTCCGACCCACCATCGCTCTTCCGCCCCTTGCCCCCCGTGGCCGCCGCCGCCGCCGCCATTGCCCAGGGTGCCGCCGGTCCTTGGATGTTCCACGACGCGGCCCGCCTCCAGAAAGAGCAAGAAGACCTCCGCGTCCAGTACCTCCAGTTCTTGCACAATCTCAATCAAACCAACCCGCATGGCTTCCTCGTGCACATGAACACGTTCGCAACCGAGTTCCCTCAAGAGTTTGTCCAGCTCCAGTCCTATATCAAGTTTCAAGAGTCGGTCACGGCCCAGCAGCAGGAAGAAAAGCGCAAGCAAGAAGAGATGCGCCAGTACCAGCTCGAGCTCGAGCGCCGCAACCAGCACGAGCAAGAGTTGCTCAAGTTCCAAAAGTACCAGGAACACCAAGCCATGCAGGAACAGGCCCGCGAACAGCAAGAACTGCTGCAAGAGTGGCTGGTTCGTCGACAGCAGCAGCGAGCAAGCACGTTGATGGTGACCAAGGACTTGGATTTGGCGGATGTGTTTACTCTGGCGATGCAGAAGGACCCTGGTTTGATCGAGCGCACCACGGCCGCGCCCGGTGGACTGAGTCTGTTGCTGACGCCGCACCAGCAGTTCGAGTTCGGGCAGTTTGTGCAGCAGCGCCAGCTGCAGGAGTTACAGCAGCAGGAGGACAGGAAGAAAAAGCTGCACCAGCAACTGAGCTCGGCAGGGTTCAGCCCCTTTGCCTTTGGAGCTGGAAGTTCTCCGTCGACCGCCAATCCGTTTGCCATGGCGGGTAATAGCAGTAGTAACTCGGGTTTGATGAGCGCAACAGCGACCAACACGATGCTCAACAGTTTGGTCAACCCAATCGCGTTCAGTCAGTTCCAGTCGCCGCTCAGCAACGAGCAATACCTCCAGAAGACCAGCCGACCCCACCGGGGTTCAAAGCGCTACTAGCGCTTCCTTTTAAGCTCAAAACACGTGCAATAAATTTTGAATACCAACACAAACTCATATCATGCAACATGCATGGCATGCATAAAGGAAAAGGGTGGGTGCTCTCCCTTCCACCTACGCCCTTTTGTGACCCACGGGTCTGCTGGCTGTGGAAACAGAGAAAAAGAGTCTAAAAACAAAGGGTCGAGCTGAAGTTTGTACAATCACAGTACTAACATAACTGAGCAAAAACACGGCGCACAGCTTCCGGGCGAACTGCGAATTGCGTTTTGAAAGAAGCGAGGTGCTGGCGAGGCTCTGGAACCACACCCTTTGATTCAGAAGGGTCACTCTGAGGAAGAAAACAGCTTTTACCTTTTTTTTTGGTTGGCTCATTCGAAATGACAATTCTCATTCCTCTCATTTCTTCTTCCAACTTCCTCTTTGTTTCCCTCAAACACCAAAAGGAACACAAAGAACATGGCGAAACCTCCCAAAGTGATGATCACCGGCGCCGGCATCGGCGGCCTGACCCTCGCGATTCTCCTAGAAAGACAAGGCGTTGACTACGAGGTCTTTGAGCAACGCGCCGCCGTCCGCTCGCTCGGCTCTGCCACGGGGCTGATGCCCAACGTCCTTGCCCTCTTGGAACAAATCGGCCTGCTCGCCGAGCTCGAGGACATCTCTAGAGTGGGCCTCCGCCTGGAGGTCTTTCAGGAGTCGCTCGAGAAGATCAACAGTCTCGAGTTTGAACCTTATAAGAGCATGCAAGTGTTTCTTTTTTTTTTTTTGGTCTGAGACTTCATTTGTGGTTTGTAGCAATCATGTTTGAACTAACGAGGCATCGTGCGCCATACAAATAGTTGTGGATACAACACGCTTGTTGTACCTCGACCTGACCTCCACCAGCTTCTGCTCTCCCACGTCCCCGCCGCAAAGATCCACGTAGGCCAAAAAATCGTCTCAATCGAGCAGAACGACCACCGCGTCACCCTCAATGGACGGACGTATGCACACGAGTGCCACGGGGCGATCTTGTCCCAAGCAGCGAAGTACCTTTCTCTCACAGGAACAAGGCTGGTGGCCTCTGCGGCGCCGTGGCTCAAAGCCCCGTCCATGGTCTCTAAAGCCTTAGAGGTCTCATCATCATCATCATCATCATCATCATCGTCATCATCGCGTCGTCTGGTCCCACCGCCGCCAGGGCGGGTTGTGTTTGTGATGGATTGGCGCTTTGCTATTGTGACGGAATATTGAGTAGAACAAGGGCGGCCCTCCCCATGTCCAGATTTTTTGTTTGTGTCTGTACCTTGCATCCTCGCTCCACTAGTCTATGTTTTGAGGCAATGGGGCACAACAGCAACAACAACAACAAAAGCATGGCTCACACGGAGTTTGACAAGGATAGAGTGGCCAAGGCCCAAATCGCACAAATAAAAGAATGAGCCGGGTTTGTTGAATGAATCTCATTCCTCTTTTTTGCATCTCCATTTCTTTCTCTTCCTCATTTCTCCTTCCATGGCAAGTACAGAGACCTCATCGCCAACAACAGCCCCAGAAAGCGGTCCCAAGATCCTGATCATTGGAGCGGGACTCGGCGGCCTGGCCCTGGCCATCCTGCTCGAGAAGGCCGGCGCCGATTTCCTGGTCCTCGAACGCAGCCCTGCCGTGCGCAACGTGGGCACCGCACTATCTCTGGCGCCGAACGTGCAACCATTGTTTGAGCAACGTAAAGTTTGGCAAATAGAAAAAGAAAATGAGGGGATTTAGCTCCGTGAAATGGAGAACGCGCTTTGGCTGATAAATGTTTTGTCTGTCTTTATTTCTGGGACATACAAAAAAATATTAGTGGGCCTCCTGGAGGAGCTCAAGGCCATCTCCAAACCCGCGGTCACGGCCAGGATCTTTTCTGACACACTGCAAGAGATCCATACCATGAACGTCGAGCAGTACGGGGACATTTGCGGCTACCACACCCTATTCACCACCCGACCCGACCTCTACAACTTGCTTCTGTCGCACGTGAGCCCCGATAAGATCTTGTCCGGCAAGCGGGTCTTGTCCATCAAGCAGAACGACGTCGGGGTCTCTGTGCATTGTGCGGATGGCTCGGACTACCACGGCGATGTTCTGGTGGGCTGCGACGGCGCTCATTCCAGTGTGCGGCAGAGCCTGTACAGGCAGTTGCATGAGGAGGGACGCCTTCCGTCAGCGGACGACGAGGACCAGCGGGTCTACTACATGAGCGTCCTGGGCATCACGGGCCCCATGGACCCGAAAAAGTATCCGAGCGTGGCAGAGTCCCACAGCCGAGGAGATGTGATCACCAGTCAGACCAAACCTAATTCGGTAAAACATACTCTTTGTGCAATTTGTGTTGGTTTTCTATTTGTTGAGAGATGTGGCCAGCTGACGATGTTATTACTTCTTTGTGGAACATAACGAACATGGGTGAAATTTTTCATGATGAGGGCAGAGACGCACATTCACCGTCCTCGGCGACCGGATCTGCTGGAGTGTGGGTGTGCAGATGGAGTCGACTGCATTCGAGCACAACGAGCCATTCAAGAGCTCAGAGTGGATGGGGTCCGAGTCGTCCAAGGCGATTGAGGAAAGCTGGATGGCGCTCGAGATGTCGATCGGAGGCACGCTGGGCGATCTGGTCGCGGCCACGGACCCAGAGGCCATCTCGAAAGTGTACTTTGAGGAAAAGCTGTACACGACTTGGTACCACAACCGTGTTGTCCTCATGGGCGATGGTGAGGAGTATATGCTTTTTCACTTTGAAAATATTGTATCACCATCTTTATTCTGGTATTGATAGCTAATCTCTCTCTCTATTGCTCGACCGCATCGCGCAATAAGCCGCACATAAGGTACGAAGTGCCATATACCAGTGATCGCATACTATATTGACAAGAGACTCACAGAAGCTTAATTTTGATCCCCCAAAGATGCTTCCTAACGCCGGCCTGGGTGCAGTCAACGCCATACTTGATGCCGTAATTCTGGCCAACGCATTGTTCGAAATGAGGGAGCCATCCTCGAGCAACATCCAAGGCGCGTTCAAGGAATACTACACCGAGAGATACCCCCGCGCCCAAGCTGACTTTCACACGAGCAAGCAAACGGCCCAGATCATTTCTGGACAGGTAGCGCGGATCCGATGACTATTTTTCTTAAGACGATGAAATCGATCAGCTGGATTTTTGACTCTCTCCACCTTCCGTTTTTTGTTTATGTTCTTTTTTTTTCAGACATGGAAAGAGCGCCTGGCCCGCTTCGTGGTCTTCAAGCTGCTGCCTGATTTCACGCACGGGTACCTGTACGCCAAGTCGCTGAGCTACCGACCCCAGGCCAGCTTCCTCCCGCTGGTCGAGAAGCGCGGCTCCGGGCCCCTAGTGGCCCAGAAGCCCTCGAAGCGCTACGAGGAGGAACTTGCCAAGAAGGAGGAGAAGAAAGCGTCTGCCGCTATGATCTGAATCGCTACAGAATATCGGCAGTGGACACAAAAAAAAAGCAAAAAAATGTAAACAGTGTCGTTCGGAGTGGGTTATCGAAGCGGACGATTAAAAAAAAAAAAAAACGGAGACGAAGATAACATCAATCAATTGACGGAGGATGTGGACGATGAAGATCGATAAGACGGCGATGATGACAGAAGCAATAGAGTTATTTGTGGATCATGCGCACTAAAATTTTATTCCGCACGAACCAATGCGAAGGAGGGGGGGGGGGGTTCACTTAATTACACACCACTTAAGGGGTCAACCTCGCAGCCTTACACTCGTGAAGCCTAAAACTTCTCTAACGTCGTTTCGGCCCAAGTTCATTTCTGTAATTCCTTGCGCGGATCCTGCTGTACTATGATCTTGTGGCAGAGACCATATGCACACCAAGAAAAAGAATAAAATGCATG
>KN042421.1:850927-897312 GCA_000739165.1 Podila verticillata NRRL 6337
AATGTTATCGGTTATGAATACTATATATACTTGAGATAAGGTTGTTGCTGAATAATCCAGAGTTTCCGAACGGTTCTAGCTTTGGCGTGCGATTGGCGACGTCTAAAAGTCATCGGGTCAATGCATCGGGTCACTTGAACGAGCAATAGGATTTTCTGGAGGTCGGCGGAAATTTTAGGTCACGTGACCAGAAATTTTCTTCAGTGCAAGCGAATAGCGTGAGCGCGGAATCAAGAAGTGAGAATAGAGATGACCATCTCTATGACAATCGCCCTTGCTGCCAATAACAACAACCCAGTCTCCATCCTTGCTGTCAACAATACTATTTCTGTTGCCGCCAACAACACTATCCCCATTGCCGCCAACAACAAACCTGTCCCTATCCTTGCCACCAACAATCCTATTTCTATCCTTGCCGCCAACAATACTATTTCCCTTGCTGCCAACAACACTATCCCCTTTGCCACCAACAATACTGTTTCTGTTGCCGCCAACAACACTATACCCTTTGCCACCAACAGCAACAACTCTGTCTCCATCACAGCCAACAACAACATCATCTCCACTGCCGCCAGTAACAGCAACAATGCCACTGCCACCAACAACAGCACCATACCTGCATTAGCTTTTGTAGATAGCAACAATGTTGATAGTGATGACGAAGATGTGCAACCCATTCTTGGTGCTGATGGAGTGCCTTTGTCAGTTGAACAATCACAACTGTTGAAGCTCTTTGACAAATATCGGACACATGTTGCTTGTGAACGATGTCATGGAAAAGGTACATTTAACCGCCATGGCAAAAAGAGTAAGTAGTTTTCTTTTAATTTACTTTGAATCCTGTTCTCATGTCATAATCTAATAGTATATTCTGATAATTCAACATGAATAGAACGACAATTGCAATTCAAATGCAAGTTGTGCTCTAAGAAATGGACCCAAGAAGGCATGTTCAAAGCTTTAGGCTTAGCAAAGTTGGATAAGGGTGCAAGCCACACTTGCTCAGTACAATTACAGCCACAACGAATCTCTCTAGAACCCCATCAATCCTCTCTATCTCCAGATGTATCTCCATCTTCCCTTGGCATCGGGTTAAGGGAGTTTTCATCTGCTTTGAACGACGTTTCTCTTCTCTTGAATGAAAGAGAAGATGCTGAGCTAGACCATGCTACCTTGGAGGCAGCTGTCCATGTTGCGGGATGTGAAAATAATTCTGTGGTAAGTACCTTGGACTCTATGTTGCATTTTTACTATCCTTTTGTTAAATAAAAACATGTTGTTCTTTACTTTGTAGTGTGTGGTGCCATGGAAGACTAAGACAACTATTAACATGGTTGAGGAGTTCAATGATGAACAATCTGACAAATGGGTAAATATATATTTTTGGTTTCTGTTTTGCTGGTAACTGGAGCTTGTGTGTCACAATCTAGGGTATGTCAAAGGAGGAGAGACCTTCTCTTGGTTGGACAGGCAGTGGTGAAATGTGAATGGGCAGGGTGGGAAACAAGGGGAAGCAAGGGGGGTTTTTTACATTGTTTAATATCAAGTTGGCCGATACTGAGCAGGAAGAGAGATTAGTCTCTCCTATATACTAATTAGACTACAGATGAAGGTGAAGTAGAATATTATGGTGAAGTTAGGGCGAAGTCTGGCAAAGTTAAGTGGAGCTTGGTAATGTTAAGGCGAGGTCAGGCGAGGTTAAGTGGAGCTCAGTAATGCTAAGGCGAGGTCAGGCGAGGTTAAGCAAAGCTCGGCAATGTTAAAGCAAAGTCGGGCGAAGTTAAGTGGAGCTTGGTAATGCTAAGGCGAGGTCAGGCGAGGTTAAGCAAAGCTTGGCAATGTTAAAGCAAAGTCGGGTGAAGTTAAGCGAAACTCGGCAGGGTTGAGGTGTGTTTGAGACATTGTGCCTAAATACTTTTTTTTAATACCTTGTAGCTGGAACACAATGAGGAACTCGATGCTAAGGATGATAAGACTGAGGAAGAGCTATTTCAGTTCTTACTTAAGAATGAATCCATCATGGCCTCTGCTGACCTGCTGTCACTTCAAGATCCTAGTAAGCATGTCCAACTTCGTCGTGGCATTCATCAACAGGATGATACCTTTGTCTTTGCATTGGTTGATGTTGAGCGTAGCCCATTTCTCAGGAAACTTCAATCCAAGATTGGTACCACCCTTATACATCACCAAAGCAGGATAAGAAGGACACGTCGACTTATCTACCGCAACCGAATGGAACTGCGCTGTAACCTCTCTGGAAAAGGCCGTGCTAATCCCAACCCTGGAGGAGTATCAGGAAAGCCACGCCAAGTAACCAAGTCAGCAAAATGTGGTTGTCCAAGCATGCTTACAATGAAGGAATGGGCCTACCAAGTTTCCAACACTGTCACCATCAATGCCTATGAAGTTCATTACCGATTTTGGCACAATCACAGCAACCCTGGCATTAATGAGTATGGACACATTCCAATCTCAACACAGAAACGGGCTGCTATTATTCAGGATCTTAACCTCAACATCCCAGTCTCAACAATTGTTGCGACTCACAACAAGGCTGGTAAAATTCAGAAACAGGCAGCAAAAGTAAAAGGAGAACGGCCAACAAGAGATATGAAAATCAACTACGACTTTGTCTACAGCATCAACTACAAGCAGAACTGCAATCTGGCAATTAAACACAAGGACCGTGCAGAGTCAGCCAGGCTTTGGATGCAGGAGCTCAAGGATGAAGGATGTTTCACATACTTTGACAGTAGTGGGAATGAACGCTATTATGGCTTCTCAACGCCCTTTCAGCTGGAGCAGCTTACAAAGTATGGTAATGCTTTGTGCTTTGATGGAACACACAAAGTTTGTCGGTAAGTTGTACTTGAATTTACATGTCAGGTTCCGACAGGCAAGAAGGGATAGGATGGGTATGTGGGCAAAAAGATAAGGGACAGATTTGAGGCGGTGCAGCATTTTACACCGGCTAGATGCAGGTGCGGGATTTGCACCGGTTAGATGCAGGTGCGGCAATTACACCAGTTTAGTGCGCGTGCGGTGATCAATCGGTGACGGATCTATGGCATTACGTTTTTCATATGTGTTTGTTCTTGTGAAGTTTTGTTTCTTTAATCATTAATATTTGCTCTGATCATAGAGATGGGAATTTATACACCTTGGTTGTGGCAAACCGTGAAGGTCATTTTGCTGTCCCTGTGGCATTCTTCTACACTCTGGACTCCAACAATATGGCTCTTTCTGCTTGGGTGGAAGCTCTTTCAAGTTCTTGGAAAAGAAGACTGGGATTACCTATGAGCCAAATGCTGTGATCATGGATCAAGGCGCAGCAGAGTTCAGGACTATACGTGCCATTTTTCCTCAAGCAAGGATCTTTTTCTGTGATTTCCATGTCTTGATGTCAGTTGGCAAAGGAGTCCTTGATCACATGACACGGACTGCACCAAAAGGAGAAGAGCTGGTGCCCCTGACAAACGACAATAAGGCTACAATCAGGCAACTCGTAGTGAAAGATGTAAGTTCAAAGTGATTAATGAATTACACTATATGAAAAGTCCAAAACTACATTTGCGAGGTATTTTTATTATGAGTATTGGCGGCGTCGCACCTAATTGAACGTTCAGGTATATGGACTTGAGAAGCAATTCATAATTGAACGTTCGGATATACTAATTTAAAGACAGTCGCACAATGAAGAACACAATAATGTTTCTAATATGTATGTGGTTTTTATCTAATTAATGATAATAGTTTAAAAGGATTCTTTATCAGAAGGACTTTCGCACAGCATTTGCAATGATAGCAGCATTCAGGAACAAGTGGAAAAATTTTGGCTTTGTCAAAAAATACTTCGACAACCAGTATTTTGCTGTGCCACGACGGAAGTTTTGGATGCATGCATATCGGCAAGGTGTGAGCTACAACAACATCAACACCAACAATTTTATTGAGTCCTTTCATCAAATACTCAAAACGACATTCCTTAAGCGCCGGCGGCTCCCACATGTTGATATCCTCCTGTACACCCTTGCTCGGCTTGTTGTACCCCATTATGAGCACAAATCAACAGGCATATTAACAGGGCCAAATGGCAGGAAGCTCCCAGCACAGCACATGGAAATGGTTCAGGAAATAAGGGCACAAACATACATGGACGAGATGCGCAAGAGTGGCTTTTACAAGAAGCATTTCAGCAACCCCATCAACAAGGATTATTTCCGAATCTCCTCATTCCGCCTACAAACTGCCAAACCAACAGAGCCTGTTGATTCCTACTACATCCAGGTTGATATGCGCGCACACAGGGTGCGGGGCTGTACTTGCCGCCATTTTTTAACATATGGATCAAAGTGTGCACATATCCATGTAACTCTAATTGAACGAGGTAGCAAGTTCAAATTTGAGGTATGTGAGCCTGAAAAAAAAAAAAAAAAAAAAAAAAAAGCACTTCTCTTTTTTAACATATTGCAAACCTATCTAGGTGGCGGACAGTTTCCAGTTTAACCCGTCAAGCGTTGCCCAAGCCCGAGAAGGAACTCCAGAGCCATCAGACCCACAGCAGGAGGATGTCAGAACACAAATAGATGTGTTGTTGAAGCAAAGTGTTGCTGAACTAAACAGTATTGCCACCAAGAACAAAAATCAGCCACTCCCGAAGACCAAGGAACTCTATGCTAATCTCAAGGCCCTTGGGGTTGTAGTAACAAGCATCAAAAGGTCTCAAGTGGATCAGGACATGAGGGTCAACAGGAGAAGCAAGAGACAAAAAACCAGCAAAAAATAGTATCAAAGAATGAAATATAGAAACGAAAGTGAACGTCACATACACGCCTTAACTTTACCGAACATTGCTGAACTTCGCCCAACTTCGCCTTAACTTTGCCGAGTTTATAGGTTTCCAAAAAAAGGTCCAGTCATGCGATAAATCCATGTAAATGTTTACACGGACTTAAAATACTTAAGCGACATCTTGACAACAACAAACGCTATTGTTGCCAAATTGGTAAATACCTTCGCTATACCCATGGCTATATCGGTACCGAGTTTGATGTCAATCGTGTAAGTATTTGTTGCTGCCAATAAAATAATATGTCATCGATCGAAACATTGGCTCACTTTATCTTGCTACTTTATTTCAGAGATCGTGTATGTGTATATGTGCAAAAATGAACGCGTGAGAGATCGAGAAAAAAAGTGTGTGCGAGAGATCAAAAAAAAAAAAAAATTGAGTGCAAAAAGAGAAGACAGAGAGAGAGAAGAGAGAGAGAAGACAGAGAGAGAAGACAGAGAGAGAGAGCGAAAACAGAAGGATAGACAAAAGTGAGAAAGAGAGTAAGAGAGAGAGGGAGAGGCGATCAAATTGTGGAGAAAAGCGGAGTGAATGAAGGAGAGAGGAGAGAGACAAGAGAGAGGAGAAAGAAAGAGTGGAAGATTGAGGCGACTAATTGTGGAGAAGGGTTGAATGAATGAATGAATGAATGAATGAATGAACGAATGAACGAATGAATGAATGAACGAACGAACGAATGAACGAATGAACGAACGAACGAATGAACGAATGAATGAGAGAAGGTAATTGTGTGAATGAGAACAGTGCGAGAGATGAAGGAGAGAAGAGGGCAGAAGAAAGAGAGAGAGACGAAAGTGTGTGAAAGAGAGAGTGTGAGAGTGTGTGTGTGAGAGTGTGTGTAAGAGTGTGTGTGAGAGTGTGTGAGAGAGTACGCGAGAGAGTGCAGCAGAGGGAGAGTACAGCAGAGAGATAGAGAGTGCGTATGAGAGAGAGCAGAGCATATGTGAGATCCGCTTTCACTCAGAAGCACTCTAAGGCTGGGAATGATGCACCGAGGTCTTTTGGAGTGGTGCTCAAATCAAGGAAAAAAATCAAAAACTTGTCATGAATCGAGGCAATTTAAGCAGACAACAGTACAAAAGAGAGCTTGACCTATGAATGATGTGATCCTTTTCTTCTAATAAAAATCATTCTTTCCAGGTAAACTCTCCTTCCTCCAACTCCCATAGCCTTAAGTCTTCATCCATATGTTCCTATTTCTACGTAACAATAAACGATCTTCCAATAAGAATACTTTTTTCCATGTGTTTGACATGGCTCAAGGCAATAGCAGCACTAGACGATTCCCCTTTAATGATATACGAAGGTCTTCTAAGAACTGTATGTTACGGGATTTTCGGCTGCGAGCAATAAAAGAGTGTTAGGGCCGCTCAATTATGAAGGGAATGGGAACCTAGCGAAGGGTAACAGGGATTGCGAGGGGCAGCGAGGGCTGGACGGTGGGTGAAATCAACAATACGAAAGAACCTTCTGCAGTCTCAATACTCAGAAGCAATCAACTCGATGTTGCTGCAAATACAAACGAATCTCAGGGTACGGGTCAGAGAGCTTAATGAAAGTAAGTCTGATTGTTATTCGGACTCGAAGCCAGTTATATATATATGTGTGTGTCTAATTCTGTATCTTCTTCCTGTCAGTATTGCGGGCTCTGACATTTGTAGGGGTTATGTGTTTGAATGGTATGGATCAGTGGTGACGGTGGAGTACTTGTTGTGGATGGCGATGATGGGTTCTTAATGGTGTGTTGGTGAACGGCGAAACGGAAAACGTGGGATCGGAATGATGTTGGCGGCGATGGGAAAGGTGATTGATGATGTGGAGGGGAAAAGGTCGCTGAACAGCGAAAAGGAAATAGAAACGAAAGATGGAAAGGGAAAAGAGACCGTAGAACGAAATGGTGTCGAAAGACAAGGGAATATCGGTGAAAAAAGAAAAGAATGAAGGAACAAAAGGGTGAAAAGGTAAAAGAAAAAGGAAAAGAAAAAGGACGTGAAAGGATGATAAGAAGAAAGAAAAAGGAAGCGACGTGCTGGGGAAATCAAACGAACAATCGTAAATAAGAACAGAGTGGAACACGGATGAAAATAATACGAGTGGCTGGGATGTGGATGGTTAACAAAAATGGTAATGGAGAGAGGGAAACGCGAGGTGAATGGAATTGGTGGCGGGAGTCATATGATTGAATTAGGTGGCGAAGGATACTTGACTAGAAAATATGAAGATGTACTGTGGTGAATCGACTTAACCACGCTATCGGCGACTGTGATAGTAGCAAAGAGGCAAAGAGAAAGAGATGGGCGCGGGTCTTCGGGGCGCGCAGAAAAGCAGTGCGAACTACAACCTGTGTTGGCAAAGATAGAGATGGTGAAGGAAGACACCGATCTCATCTGGCCAAAACCAGGTCCTTGAATTGTTCTACGCGACTAACTATGTCTACAGTCTCGATAGTAAAATGAATAGAAGAGGACGAATAAAATTCGAAGTGGAAAAGAAAGAAAGGCAGATATATCACAATCGAAATTGGGTCGCGTCGTCGTGGTTGTGTAAAAAAAAAAAAAAAAAAAAAAAAAGACCAACCACGATGTTACTCTTGACGATGTCGTGGCAAATAGAAAGAAGACATCAGTGGCCAAGCCGAGAAGAGAAGTGGAAATAAAACCAAAGAGAGAAAATAAGCGGTGGGTAGAAAAAGGAGTAGCGGCCACCGGTGATGGTGCCGAGGGTGCCAGATCTGGGGCGACGAAGGTATCGATAATTTTTTTTTTTTTTTTTTTTTTTTTTTTTTTATTAACAGTAGTCCGTGAGGCAAGAACGCTGTCGTCCAGCCAGAGGCTAAGCCACTCGACACCTTCCAACACAGGTGGTCCTGCAAGTGCTAACCGCAGGTGCGGCCAGCAAGTAGTATAGTCCATAACCCCACCAGCATGAGTGCCCGTTCCACCACTTAAAAGCAGTGGTCACTCGCTACTCGACCTGTTGCGACATACGTCGTCAAACTAGCCAACTTGCGACGAAGGTATCGATAAAAAAGAGACAAAAAAAAAAAAAAGAAGAGCGATGAGCCAAAATGAAAGTAGAGTTGGTAGCGACAAGGAGGAGTCCTTAAAGGAGGGTAGATTTATGGTAGTACTTATTGGCTGAAATAATTTTTGCCTCAGCGGAATAGATGTGCGAAAGTCAGCAACGAATTCCAGGCTCGATACCGAGTTTTTTTTTTGCATTTTGCATTTTCTTTTTCATCCTGTGTACTGCTACCCATCAAGAACAGTTAATCCTCATTTGCTTCTTTTTTTGCGCTTTGGACAAGACTTACTTGACATTCTCATCGCTCAAATAACAATGAGTATGTACCGTTTTCTGCAGGATAAGTGTTTAGTTCCTAATGTGCGCTGTTGTTTCTAACAGAAGATTCACTGAGAACGGCGACATGGTGTCCGCTAGCAGATGTATTTTTTGTATTAGCCGATGGACGATTGTATTGGGGAAAACAGTTGGCATCGCTGTCATCGCAGGGTGCGTAGTAGACACCAAAGTGTTCTTGGACATTCAAAATATCGTCAAATTTATACCGTTAGCAACATAAATAGGTGATATCTTCATACCCAGAGGGCATGAGGACTATTAAAAAAGTGTGCTGTGATCCTGAATGGCAACATTTCAAAGCAATGTGAAAGAAGAAGCGTGAACGGGAGATTTTGAAAGGATGTCAACGAGCGTGTAAAATAGTGAAATTTGCGTATATGCTCTTTTCAAATTACTCTCCTGAACCCCATTTTTCAGCCAAAAACGTGTTCGACTGGTGCTTTATTTTCTCCTTTACCCGTTGATATTTATATGTGCAGAACCGCGCGGCTTAGGGCTTTAAATCCAACTTAAACCATTGAGCTCGGAAAGGACTCCCTAGGATACTTCACTTAGGCATGAAGTCTTTTTTCTCTCTATATATTTAAGCCCATCGGGGCAAGAGGCTGCAGTGAGAGCGGGACTGCGTTTATATTTTATTTCTTTATTTCCTGACAAAGCGGGAGGGGGGGGGGAAGGCCGCCCAAAACGGGAAAATGGTGTGTAAATAAGTAACTCCGGGGGGGGGGGGGGGGATGTTCATTTGTTCTCACATAAGGCTGCTGAACAGACGATTGTCACATAAGGCGCGTAAACGATCGTTTGTTATTCTCTCTCATCGAACGCGGATGTTAGAAAAGTACACTGACCTCGGTATAAAAAAAAGACATAAGACATATATGTTTGAATGGCGAAGTAAAACTACCTATTTGTTGCGAGACCTAGTATTGTAGTGATGTTCTTGAGGAGATTGAGGTGAATATGATGCAAGATCGCCATAGAACAGCTAGTGCGGCATATGTTGTGGTGGATATTGTTGTTGTTGTTCTTGTACATGTAGATGTGCACCCGAAAGATCTTGCCGGTTCTGGAAATAATTTGAGTCCCCCTCAAAGGGGCGCACATCCTGTCGCTGATATTCTTGAGAGCTGTAGGGCGGCACTGGCGGTGATGACTCATGCGCAATCCCTAGATCCAACCCTTGGTTTCGCCGACCACCGTCATCGCTTGGGCGCATGTGCATCTGAAAGCCCTCCTCTCCCTCTCGCCGTTCCTGCTGTTCCTGCGTATGCTGGAACCGCTCAAAATACACCCGCTGCAGCTCTTGCGCTGTAGGACCACTCGGCGTATTGGCCACCATCGTACCGTCCTCCTCCTCTCCCTTCAATATCTGCACCGAATTGCGACGTGACAGCATCGTTTGCGAATCGCGTCGAGAGGTCGAGTAGATCGACCGCGAATCGCGCCGATTGGCCACCATCCATCGCGGCACGTCCACGTCCTTGTTCTTGTTCTCGGCACAAGTTGCCCCTCCAATCGGAGGCCCTGCCGAGGGTGCTCCCCCCATTGAGGCCGACGACAGTGCCCCGATACGGCTTGTTTTGAGACCCTTTCTCCTGCGACGGAAGCAAATAAACCCAACCGCGCCACCAATGATCGCAAGGATGGCCACACACACCACGGGGATGAAAATCGACAAGTGGTTAGGCACCCAGCCTCCAGGCAGGATGCACTTGCCGTTGGCACAGGAACCCGTGCCCTTGGACCCACACGCGGTCCCGTCGACAAAGTACGAGCCCGGGATCTTCATACACGAGTTCGCAGCCCCTGAAGGGTCATTGCACAGCAGCTCGCACCCCGCAGTCGATGACAGGCACTGGTGCGTGATCCCAGCGCGCTGCTGCTGTGCACACTGCAGGTCGCGCGAAGTACAAACACCCTTTGCGCACTGGCCCGTAACGTTGCCGACGCCATGACACGCCGTCAGGTCCGGGACGATGATATCGGGAGGGCACTGGGAGCTGGTGCCCGTGCACGTCTCAGCAATATCACATGTCGATAAGGTCGAGCGGCAAATCGTGTTCGCGGGGGCCAGCTGGCAGTTGCGGCAGCAGTCGTCGCTGAGGTCGTCACAGACGGCGGTACCCTTGTACGTGCAGGTCGTGCCGTCGCAGCATGGGTCACTGGCGCACTCTGCAGGCGACCCGCAATCGCACTGCTCGCCCGCCTCCTTGATCCCGTTGCCACAGACGTTGACATTGGCCATTTGGACTTTGTTTACCGCGACTGTGGGTGCTTGCATGCAGTTGTCGTCACTGCTCGCGATGGTGCTGCAGATGGCATTGATACTACAGGGCGAGAAGATGCGTGTCGCCGCTTGCTCGGACGGGTTCATGATGAACTGGTCCTGGGCGTCGCAGGTTGAGTTTGACAGCGGGCAGCATGTGCCCGAGCCGCAAGTGGAGGCTGTGCAGTCGTGCTGGGCGCCAAAGCCGTGGCCAAGCTCGTGGGCAACTACCATCCACTCGTACGGCGAGATGGACGATACACCTGTGCCGGCCGTGTAGTCCGTCCCCTGGGCAATCGCAGCGGTCTGGCACAGGGCGCCGGTCCACGCAATGCCCAGAATCGCGCCCGAGGAACACTTGGTCATCAGGTGCCACAGGCCAATCGAGTCGTTGCTCCTCCCATTTTGTCCGCGCCAATAACTGAAATCGCTCAAACGGTTGTTGATGGTGTAATTCGTTGAGCAGTCTTGGTTCCAGGCCACGCCCTTGACTGGTGTCGTGGGGCAGTTCATGCTTTCGATCACCATGGACTTGATCCCCAGAGCCATGTTGAAGGTCGCCTCGTAGATCCCGGAAGCCGTATTAAAGTCGGCAAAGATCTGATTGCGCGCGTTGGCGAGGCCGTCGTAGGAGCGCACGTAGGCACAGTCGGCCGCCACGCCAATGTAGGTGACCATCCGGGTCTTGGGGCAGCCGGTCGGGACGGGGCTGGGACCCGCCATGGTGACCATGATTCCCGAGTCGTTGCTGTCGTCCCGCTTGTGTAGTAATCCTGAGCGAATCATCCCGAAAACGTCGGATCCTGTGCCTGAAGAGTAGGAGGAGAGTGGCGAGGTTGGATCTGGGGGGTAGTAGTAGCCATAGGGCTCTGTGGGTCCATGAACGACTTTGGCACCACATGATGGCTCTGGAGGTGCGGACCGCTTCTTGAGCTGGTTGGAGGATTTGAGAAGGTCCGAGTCCCGATAGATGACGAGGCTACTCTTGCTGCGAGCGTCTCTGGGGCGTGGGGAATGGTCGTCCGAACGCTTTTGGATGTGGTAGTGCTGTCGAGTGGTGACATGAAAGGTGTCATTGTCGACGGTAAAGGCGCCGCGCAGGATGAGAGCACTATTGGTAGTCAGAAAACCAACAAACAAGGAGAAGAGTAAATTGAATAGTTCTACACAACCGTTGCTCGAGTAAAAAAAAAAAAAAAAACCTACTCGTTCTCGTCGTGCTCAATCATCATTCTTGCCCAGCCTAGGACTCCCTCTTCATAGAGCATGTGCTCGACTGTGGCTCTATTGTTCCTGGAAGTGGTCTTGGCTCGGTCCCACTTCTTCTGCGAAATGGCTCGGTCTTGAACAACGATGCCCTTGAAGGCCTTGAATTGGTCATGGCTGTTGCTTTGAGCAGCATCGGATTCTCCTCCGCCCGAGAGACAGAGGTCTGGATGGATTAGGTCAAAGTTAGGCTCGAGGTGCAGGTAGTAGGTAGTGTTGTAGGCTGTGAGGGCGAGTCGGACGTGGTCGTCCTTTTGGACTATTGTCGGGGGTAGGGACTCTAACCAGTTGTCGAGCTGGCGCTTGGCAAGTGGCTGGTTGTGGTACTTTAAAAGGTGGCGGCGTAGGGCCTGATTGCGAGTGAGCTGGTGTTCGGCAGAGCGAGGGAGGATATCGTGCTGAACAGGCTGCAGCTCTTCGGAATAGGCGATTGTTGGCCAGGCGGTTGAATGTGTGGAGGCCAGAGGAACGAGTGCTAGAAAAGTGAGCAGTGCCAGTGATGCTTGAGATATGAGGATAACCATGGCCAGTCAGGGCTAGCAAATGTAGGGATGTCAAAGGAGAGGCTCTTTGTTGTTTCTTCTTTGGGTATATATGCGATTTGATATGCGGGCTGTAGGGTATTATATAGTGTAGATGGTATGAGGTTGGGCAAAGTAAGAAAAGGAAGACTGCCAACCGACAGAAAGTGAGAATGTTAAAATAAACGAAGGAAGGAAGAAAGAAAGGAAAGAAGGAAGAACCAAAGACGAATAACAAAGGCCTGGCCCGCGGGTTTGCCAGTGCGGATTGGAGGGGAAAAATTTCGCTCTCTTTCTTCGCGGGTCTCCAGGCACCCCCCTCCGTCAGCTCGTTACTGGTTACTCACTCACCAGTCACACGCCTCACAGCTTAAACTAGAAACGACCAGCCACATGTGTCTCAGCCCTGCCCCTATCAGGCCAGTCTTACAGGCTCATCGAGGTTCCTCGTCCTTTCGTTTCAGATGACTTTCACTTCCGATGTATTTTTAATTACAAACGTGAATCATCCAGCCAATCACGGACGACTGTGTACAATTGGGAGACACTTTGCGTCCCCTGTCCCATCCACACAACCCATCCCAACCCATGCACCATGACGCAGTCGTCGACCAAAAAGCATGCCAATTTTCACACGCTCTCTGGGATCTGGACCTGACCATAGACCTCCAAATCGTTTGTTCCAAGGAGGCGTAGTGCAAAAATTGCTGTTGTGTTTTTATTCTTTTTTTTTTTGTCTGCTATGTACAAGTTCTTTTTTCATATTGTTGTTTTTGTTACTGATAGACGAGAAACAATTCCCTTGCTCCCCATCTTAGGCCTTCTGGCTACCGGGCTGGGTGGCGAAGCGGAGGTATGGCTTGACGGTGCGGAAGCCAGGGAAGAGCGTGGCGGCCTCTTCGTTGGTGACCGAGGGGTGCACAATCACATCATCGCCCACCTTCCAGTTGGCCGGGGTTGTGATGCGGTTCTTGTCGCCAATCTGAAGCGAGTCCACCACGCGCAAAATCTCGTCAAAGTTGCGGCCGGTCGAGGCCGGGTAAGACAGAGTCAGGCGGATGACCTTTTTGGGGTCAATGATGAACACGGAGCGGACTGTGAAAGGGATGCCCTTGGCGTCAATGTTGGTAATATCCTGGTAATCCAGCATGTCATACAAGGCAGAGACCTCGCGCTTCTCATCGGCAATGATGGGGAAGTTGAGCTTGACGTTGTTGACTTCGTTGATGTCGTCGATCCACTTATCGTGTGACTTGAGGTCGTTGGCAGAGAGGCCAATCACCTTCACGTTGCGCTCGTCAAACTTGTCCTGCAGGCGGGCCACAGCGCCGAGCTCGGTAGTGCACACGGGGGTAAAGTCGGCAGGGTGCGAGAAGAGGATGACCCAGGAGTTGCCGATAAAGTCGTGGAACTTGATGGGGCCCTTGGTGGTGTCGGCCTCAAAATCGGGGGCAATGGAGCCAAGACGAAGGGGGCTGCGGGTGGGAGTCATGGTAATGTATTAGTGGGGTACTGGGATAGTGGGGTAGTGGGGTGAGGGGGGAAGGAAGGGAAGAGATAAGGGTGTTTGTGAGATGAGAAGAAAAAGAGGAAAGAAAGAAAAAGAAATGCGAACGTATTTAAAGGTCACTCAATGCTGACGAGAAAGCAAAGAAAGGCAAATGGTTAGGCGAAAAGCGGTCACGATTGCGATATCGCAGTGAGGATTTTCTCACAGCAGGAATCATGTGGAATGGCGTGCTTGAGTGAAATCTCGTTTGAGTTTGGGGGGTCAAAGCGTTCGTAATGTATTCGTTTTGTAAAAAAAAGATTATGTAGATGTGTTCAGAGCTTTACATGTGCGACAACCAGCTATGATGGAAGAAGAACAAGAAGAAAGGCAGGTCAGTAACGCGATTATAGCCTCTCTCTAGGTCACAGATAAGCAACACGTCGCAAGTCGTGAGCGTCTTACCGTCCCATTAGCCACGCAGGCTGCAACCTTGTCTCCAGATTTGTTCCAGTCCACCTCGAAAATGCCACCTTCACCTTGATAAGTCTTGACAGGCACACCATCCTACAATGATTGAGGTGACAAAATTGTGTTAGGTCTCCTCGAGGTCCCCCTCAAATAGGCGTGTCGACAAGAGCACTTACCCGAACTCTCCAGATATTAATTGTGTGATCTGGCGAGCCAGTCGCCAGGTAGGTTCCGGTAGGGTTGAAGGCCACAGTGTAGACAGCTTCGATGTGTCGTGAAAGCACCCGCAGGCAGTCACCAGTGCCAGCATCCCAGAGTCGAACAGACGTGTCGAACGAGGCTGTTGCCAGAATACGTGGTTCCTTGGATGTCTTTGAATGTGGCGCCCATGCCATGTCATATACGGCGTCCTCGTGTGCTGTCAAGTTGAAAACACAGTTGTCCTGGTCCATGCTCCAGATCTAAATGAAGAAAGCATAATGGACGTTAGGGAAAAATCCTTGACGCCGTATGCCTGAAACTCTGCCATCATGGGAATATGCGCACCTTTGCAGTAAAGTCATCCGAGCCAGAAGCAAGATATTCTCCATGGGGGTCCCAGCGGATGGCATTCACTTCGTCCTCATGGCCAGTAAACACTTTAAGTGGCTCTTGGGTTCCAACTTTGCAGACATAAATCTTTCCATCCGAAGATGAAGTAGCAAAGGTTGAGTTGTCGAGCCAGTCGACATCCAGTACCGCTCCGGTATGAACTTCGTGCTGCTGCTTCGCCTCTCCCGTGGCTGTGTCCCACACAATTGTCGTGTGATCCAGACTTCCTGTCAAAATGTAGTTGCCCTTCTTGTTCCATTTGAGTGCAAAGATTGGGCCGCGATGCTGGCTCATGAGATGTCTCAGCTGTCCCTTCTGGGTCCAGATGCGGGCCTGTCCATCATAAAATCCTGTCGCCAGCAATGTTCCTGCAGCCTATAAAGTGAGGGTAAAGAAGTCAGAAAAAAAATCTTTGCAACGTGGATGGCATCAAAAATATCCATGTCATCTTCCATACATTCCAGTCCATGGCGGTCACATCTTTGTTATTGTCGGTCAGCGCTGGCAGATGCTTGAGAACAATGGGATCCTGCAAAGCGTCTTCTGGATTGGTTGGAATCTGCCAGATTCGGGCCGTAGCATCTCCAGATCTGATCAAATTAAAGAAAAAAAAAAGTCACTTTGACATTAGCGACCTTGCTTCCACCGTTAACTTGGATAAAGCTTTGACATAAAACATACCCAGACGCAAGAAGAGATGGGGAAGCTGGGTTCCAGGAGCAAACAAAGACATCTGCCGTGTGGCCCTTCAGTGTAATAGCGTCGCTGGCCGGAATAATCTTGACTTCTGGCACTTCTGGTGTCTCCACTGCTGTGGCTGTAGCTAGTGTTCCAAGGAAAGAGAACGAGAATAAATAAGTTGGAAAAAATGGCGGCAAAGTCAAAGGGTCCATCCAACAACATTGGCTCTTACGTGTACCGACCACAGAGACATCGTCAGCTGGGTCCATGTCCATCATGCTTTCGTCTTCCTCGGCCTCTGTCCTGGCCCGCTTTTCCCGATCCCGCAGCTGTCTATGGCCCTTCTTTCCATCTTTTCGATCGCGCTTGTGACCACGACCCATCGATTCATCTCGTCTCGTCTTTTTCGCCAGCTTGTCGCACCGGTGTGGTCCTATGAGGGCAACAGGTCCATTGCATTCTCGCTCTGAGCCATCCTAAACAACGGGGAGCACAAAAAAAAAAAAGCCCAGTGCAAAGTCAGTTGGAAAGTTCGATACCACCACCTTTCAAATAGGCATGGGAAATATAATGCATAAGATGACGAAAACACATGGTACCTCGTTTACATGCAGCTCCAGGTCGGTGTACTGCAGGCCCTTTTGAAGTATGTTGACAAGAGCTCCTTGTTGTACGTTTGCATTCTTAAGTTCAGACTTGTGGATGTGTGTCTCATTTTGGAATGCGAATCCAGTGTGAACAAAGCCTATGGTGGACGAAATTGGTCCAAGTTCAGAAGCATAGGTTAATACTTGTGTGTCATTTCCTCGGGTCGGTTCTCCATCCTGACGGTGGCATCGAGGTGATACCTGATTCCTGAAGATAACGGAATATCAGGTAGTTGATCTCTTCACTAGTGACACTCATGTATTCTGTGAAAGATGAGCAAGGTGGTGAAGAGTACTAGTTCCCGAGGGTCAAGAGTGTCTGAGTCGAATGAGGGATGAGGTTTTTGGTGGTGGAGGTGTTGGTCGGTGTGTAAGCCTGAATGTGTGTGATGGGCGCACGTCTTTCCACGACCAAGCCCTTTTTGGGAGCATTTTAAATCACGTGAATGTTGCGTGACTGCCGCTTCGGAAACATCAAAATTGCGAGAGGGCATCAAGGAGATCCGCTCTTACCACGCAAACTAATCTAAATGTCGACAGCATCAAAGATCACGACGCTGAACAAGCTCTCGTGCGCCATTTTCGGCAACATCTACAACCCCAATGGACTTCGCACTGGAAACAAGATCCTCCGTGAGCGTCTTGTTGGACCCACCATCAACTCGTACTACCCCAATGTGAAGCAGATCAAGCTCCGCGAGATTACCAGGATGGTGCCTGAAATGAACCTGATCGACCAGTCAGAGAAGGTCCGTCTCGAGGACTTGTCCGAGAAGAAGAAGCGTGGAAAGGGACCACCAAAGAAGGGTAAGGCGTGGACCCGTGCCACTTGCTCAGGAGATCATAGCTTATTCCTGTCCAAAAAATACTCATGTGATCTTTTTAATATAATACTTCAGGTCAGGGCCGTCGCTCCACTCTCAAGAAGAAGTAAACGCCACCACCAAAGCATGGAAGTCGTTCAAGGATCCACATCGATTATCATCAATTTGTATATTAAAAGCTTTTTTATCTCAAGATCCCTACTTCAATTGCTCCTCACGTTCCAGCACTTCCTTGTCCAGCTTGATCAGGATTGTTGTTCGTAGAGGAAATCCTTCGATTGGAACGGTATGCGCCGTCACGCGCGATGGCTGAAAGGTGGCAAATAAGAAAGGGAAAAAAAAAGCAATTAGTTACTCAGGAGCGACAACACAGGATATACATGGTCAGAGTGAAACATGAAAACGGCGAGGCACATACGAATTGACAGCCGTCCATGATAGCTTCCACAATCCCTGCCATGAATGCGCCACAGTTGAGTTGTGATACGTCCTTTGGAATCGAAATGTACTTGGAGATGACGGGGTCGTTATCCGAAATCATGTCTGTGTAGGTCAACGAGGAAAGGTTAGGGTTAATGCAATGACCGTAAAACGTATATCCAGGCGACTTGATCCTTTGGCATTCAACTTACATTCATCCTCGTTCTCTGTGCTTTTCTCCAAGGAATCTGCCTGCTTCCCAAACAGAGTCTTCCAGACTGTTGTGTGAATAAAGTAGAGCATTCCAAGGACCCTTGTCTCGCGTTTGCTGTTCTTGTCTCGCCAGACCAAGAGGTCGAGTGCTCTGACGCCTACTCTGTATCCTAATTCGTTCAGCCTTTTTCAGAGTTGGAAAAAAACTCCATGGTTAGAGATAGGCAACTACGTGACACTATTCCATGCGTAGCGACAATATATCCTGTGCCGTACTTTCGCTCCAGGTCCTGAATACCATGGACTCGCTTTTGCGTGTACTGTAGCATTTCTGAGAACATGAATGCAAACGCATTCAAGCTGACCTAGAGCAGTCATAGCAATAAAAAGTCTTTGGAATTAGCATAAGATAGACCATAACTATCGCATAGCGTGACGCTGGTCCCATTAACAAACGCAGGTCTCGCAATTACCTCCGCGCCTCGCGACTTGTTGAGATGACGCTCCAAGATGTTTGTTGCGGGTCGTTTAGAGTAGATAGATGATGTGGCAGATGAGTAACCGCCAACACTGGGCAGTGAGGCAGCCATGCTCATAACCGAGAGTCGCGATGACGCTGAAGTGCTGGTTGTCATTGTTGTCCGTGAAAAGCGTTAGGTGGATGGAGAAGAACAGGGCCTGACGGCGAGGGAGGCGAAAAGAAACGGTCCTTCGCAGAAAAATTAAGGGGTCGCCATATGGAAATTCAAAAAGCAAAGCATTTCTTTTTTGTTTTATTTCTGCCTTGACGCCCGCTACATTTTTTCTTTTCGTCGCCAATTCCCTTTGACCCTGTTCAAACCGAAGTGTCCATTGTCGTTACCGGTTGCTCCAAGGGACTTGATCCCACAGTGGCGACAACAGCAGCAATGACGGATTCGGGAACTGGTGCAATATCCATGTGATGCGTCTCTCCTGATGCGTTCACGGCTCCTGGAGACGATCCCGCTGCGTGGTCGGAGGCTCCGACGCCTTCTCCGTTCTCCTGGGCCTTCTCCATCATGGCCTTGTACTGCTTGATCAACTTCACTGATCGTTCCACGATTTGGAACCGGTCCTGGCTATACTGGAGCACCGAGATTTTCTTCATAAGGCGACCAATTTTGGTGTCCTGGAAACGAGTAAAGAAAATTGTGTGCAAAACACCCAAAAGTACGTCAGTGCCGGGTTGTCATCAAGTTGCCGCGTGGAAAACGATGTGGATAGAAAAATAGCGCATATTCACCTTGAGCATCTGAAGGTTGATGTCAAATGCCTCAACCTCGGTCATGATGGGGTCAGATCGCTCCAGGTTCTATAGTTTGAAGAACTAGTCTGTAAGTTGCTCAAAAATACACTCATGCACATGCCCAAAAAAAAAAAAAAAAAAAAAAAAAAAGCTGCAATAGATAAATTACCTGCACAAGAACTTCGTCTGAGAGTCCCTCCACTAGCAGCAGTTTTTGCAGCTTGTGTCGCAGCTTCAACAAGCGCTCGTTGGGCTGGCCACCTGGAAAGAGTTGAAACAAAAAAAAGTCGCGTTAGATGCTGCTTTTTTTTTGTCCGCATGCCAATTCCAGATAATTGTTGGGTCACATACTTCGAATCTTCTTCTTGGTCCGGTTGGGGTCTCCAGACTCGCCTCCTTCTTCTTCTGTCGATTTTGTTCGTCCATGGCCCTCTGTCATATTTTCGTCGTCCACGCTTTTCGTATCAGATTCCAGTCGACTGCGACCAATAATACTAGCGCGCTTCTTGGGCTGTTTTCATAGTGAGTATGAAGAGAAATAAACAATGAGTATGGCGATTAGGACGAGTTGAGTTGATAAAAAACCTCAGAAACCGGTTCCTCCGTACCTTGGGAGAGTCCTCTTCTTCCTCATCATCATGCACGCTTCTCTTGGTGGGCTTGCTCTTGGCGGTTTCAGCGCTGGGCCGCCTCTTTTTGCCGTTGGGCTGTTCCGAGTCTGATGCATCCTTGGATTTGGTCCGTGCCTTTGCCTTTGAGGGCTTCTTTGCTGCGAATACCTCTTCCTCCTCGTCGTCCTCGTCTTCGTCGTATTCGTTCACAGCGCTTGCGCTCGCCATAGCAATGAGACTGGGGTCCAATGCTTCGCTCAAGGCAGTTCGCAATCCGCTTCCTTTCTTCATGCTCGACTTTGCTCTCTCGGCTGAGACTGGATCAAAAGCTTTGAGCTCAGAAGTGCCAAACCAGCCACTAGTTGAGGGAAAAAAAAACAAAAGCAAGTCGGTTGTCGTTTGGTTAGTGTGCTTTTGCTTTGCTTTTGCTTTTGCTTTGTCGTTGACTTTCCACAGGGTGTATTGCGCTATGTTCCTAGGTTTGGGGTAGGTTGCCTCGTTTTGTAAACATGTCGAGACGCGTGTGTGTATTCCATGCCCGTTTCGTGCCATGGCGATAAATCCTTGAATGCTTGTTCTTTGCTCTTGTGCCGAGTCCGCGTCTGGTCTGTCGAATCTCTCTCTCTCAAGAGTCGCGCGCACAATAAAATAGCGCAACTTGACGCAACGCGATATTCCTCAAGTGATGTCCCGAGAAAGAGGTAGAGAGACGCTCCTGAGTAAAAAGACTTACTAGTCGTATGAGCCGTAGAAGAATACGGGCCAGATAGGACGTTGCTTTGGCTTCTTGCTGCTGACGTTTGGGGGCAGATCAGATTCGTTTTCGATCTAAACTCGTGAAATGGCCAATCAAAGACAGGTTAGGGAAGAGACACAAAAATGTAACTGAAAGCAGGATCATGGAAAAATGTAACAGGGGTGGGTGGCCCTGAGAATTAAATGAGGCGAATGGACTTACACGGGCAGGCCACCAGGGATAGCCCTTGAGCTTTGCAAAGACGGTGGTACCGACTGGGTATGGATTGTCTGTCATGAGGGGGGGATGTGGGAGTGCGTTCTTCTTCCAATTCGATGGATTGTGTGAAAAAGGAGAGGAGTGGGGTTGGCCTGGGTGAATGTTGCGAGGGCTGCACACTCGCACCCATAAAAAAAAAAGAAGCAAAAGAAAAACTTCGATTTTGAAAGTCACAGACCCCCCTCCGCCAGAACAGACTCACCCCATCTGGGACATCAAATGCACAGCCCTCCTCTCTGCTCTTGTTCACGGCACCCGCCATACAATATAAAGAAATCTGGCAGGCACCACCCACACATACACATACATATCGCAGTGGAGGCGAAATGGTGCCGACCACTGGAGAGTTGCTCTATGCGCCCACAAAAACACTCTTCTGCCCATGCTTGCCCAATTAGTTCCATGGCCCCCCTATGATATAAATGATCAGCCAACCAGAGCGTGGTTATTTCTGAGGACAGACACACCACCCACCCACCACACACACACACCACCCACCACACACACCCAAACACCAAAAACGCAAGAAAGCCATGGAGTGGGACCGACTGAGAGATGTAGGCGGGAGAAAACGAGGTCTTTCTTTCGTCGTCTTTTCTGCCGCCCAATATAAAAAAAAAGAAAATGCTCTCTCTTTCTTCTTCTCACTCGCTCTTTTCCTCTTGTTACCTCTTTTTTGCTGCAATTCGCACTTTGTCCTCCCATTCCCTCCATCCCACCGCACTCTTTGTGCCCTACTCCTAATCACCCCATCGCCCCGTGCCTACTCCCACATCTGCCACCGGCATCCGGCATCGAAACAAACAACAAAAAAAAAAAAAAAAAAAAAAGATTCTGAATCCTGTATTTTTTGACCCTCCTGCTTTAAGCTTGTATCCTCCTACCTTGCCCCGAATTATCAGTGGGCGCCATGACACTGTCCCATGTATCCAAGCTGACATCGTCTACCCTGCGGGATGGCACCTTGATCTCTGTCAATGGTATGCCTATTCAAAAGCCAAACATTTGTGTCTGGATCGGTTTCTCTGGCTTTCTTTCTTCCTTTCTTCTTTCTTCGGCTTATGCTCTCCACTGATCTAATATGCTGTCCAAATCGTGGAACACAACTTGGGGTGGTCCTCTAGATCATGTCTACATGGCGTCAGAATTCACAGGCGACTCCTACTACATCGGACGGATCATGGAGTTTGGGAAGCATGTCAAAGGAAAGCCGCTCCAGGTGAGAATCGGCTGGTTCTATCGCCCCAAGGATGTCATGGCCCGAAGGAACCACGACCCACGGCTGCTTGTCGCCACTATGCACTCGGACTTGAACCCACTGGCTAGCATCCGAGGTCGCTGTGTCGTCACCCACCAGGCGTACATCAAAGACCTGGATGCATACAAGAAGAAACCCGACCACTTTTACTATAACCAGCTCTTTGACCGCTACATCCACCGCTTCTACGATGTACTTCCCGTGGAATCTGTGCGCAATCTGCCGCCCGATGTCGCAGAGGAACTCAACAAGCGCTATCAGTACATTGTTGTCGAAGCTGGGACAGCCTCAGAATACACAGACGCTCACCGAGTATGTCTGATCTGTAAGCGGTGGTGTGCAAGGTAAATTTGAGAGGCCACTTTTTATCTTCCACAAGTGCTAATGTCAATTTCACATTCCGAGGAGAGATTCTTTACCACTATGGTGTGGTGTGGTCTGGTGTGGTGTATAAAATCGCTCCACAATGCGCGCACACACTTTGGCCCACAAGGTCTCCCTCATACAGTACGTTGCTTGTATGCTCATCCAACCTTTTTAATCTTCTTCCAGTGGCGAAGCCTTAAAGTGCATCATGTGCCACGGATTTCACCATATGCTCTGCATCAACCCGCCCATGCTCAAGAAGCCCTCCAAGGGATTCGCCTTCCAGTGCGCTCTCTGCACGAAGCTGGCCATGGACTCTTCACAATCACCCACCACCAATGCTGGCCTATTGAAAACCACGACCAACAACTCGGCGTCGTCGTCTGGGCAGAACACACCAAGAGGATCTCCCAAGCAAAAGTCACAACCAACATTGACGGTGGCTCCAAGTAGCGGGTCCAAAGGCTCACGGGTGGCGATCCCCTCACCTCCCGGACCTCATGAGCAGAAAATGTCCCATATGTGGCCTTTCCGCTACTTTGGCACACATGCTGACATTCAGGACATCTTTGGTGCGCACTCCTTTTGCCACGTCCTTAGCGCATGCTTGGTGACCCCTTGTCTTGTCACTGGATCTAATAACCTTATTTCTACTTTGATACTTCATTAGATCCCGATGACCGTGTGTATCCCAGAGCGTCGAGTCGTGTCGGTGCTCGTTATCAAGCAGCGGTTGTTAAATGGGAAGGGCCAGGCCAGATCTTGGTCACCTCAACAATATTTGACGACCCCTCAAACAATGGCATCAAAGGAAGATCAAAAAAGAACAAAGGCGGTCGACCATCGAACAAGCTCCGAGTGCCAGAGAGTACGTTTGCATACATTGAATATCGATCAAGGGTTATGTTCAAAATCCTAGTCCTGATCATGTCACTTCCCCCCTCCCTCCCGTTTATAGCAGACCTGTCAGAATCCAGAGCACAGTCAGCTTCTTTGGAATCAGGGATTGATGGGGACACACCTTTGGCCCCACCTTCACCAGCGCGATCTACCAATGGCCAGGAAGAATCTGCGTACTTTGAGAGAGGTGGTGACGACACAGTGTCTCTTTTGTATTCTAAACCCAGCCACATCTCGGATGAATATGGTAAAGGAGAAGAGCCAAAGCAAAGACCATATACCTGATCCAGGGCAAGGAGCTAATTTCTGTTCGTCATCAATAGTTGCGGCTTACATGGAAAAGGTGCGAGCACTGTCGTTACCAATAGCTGCACATTCCGCGGATCTGATTGACCGAGCACTGCTGGAGCTTCAAAAGAGCGGATTCGATGCCGACAAGGCCCTGGACGAAATATCTGGAGTTCAAAAGCGGGACTTTGACATTCGAGACTGGACACAAAAGGAAATTGACGCTTTTGAGGAAGGCATCCGGATCTATGGCCATGAGCTGTTTGCGATCAAAAAGAAAGTGGAAACGCGATCTATGAAGGACGTTGTGCGGTTCTTTTATCAGTGGAAGAAGACCGAGCGCTATCAGCCCGTGTACTCGGTGTTTACCAAAGTCCACAAGCCAAAGTAAGTTTTGCTACGTAATTACGTCACACAGAGAGTTTCGTGGCAACTCACCCACACGTGTCTTTTGCGTATCATAGCAAAAAATTCAAAGCCGTGGGACGTCGAGCGTTGACCTCACCCGTCGTGGATACTGCCAATCGCCATGAAACAGCAGTGGACCACGACTCTCTAATTCTACCAACGGCTGACAACGCGTCGACATTAGAATGTGCTCATTGCGGGACAACAAGCACATCGATGTGGCGCCGAGCTCCAGGAGAGACGGATCTGCTGAAGAAGAATCCAAAAGTGTTTTGCAACGACTGTGGAAACGATTGGGTTCGCTATGTGGCACTCCCGTCTCTTGTGGATCCCGCCAAGGATTCAAAAAAATCCAAGAGCAAGGACGGTATGATTGGCAATATCACAAAAGGTCATACTTGGCGCTCAACGTACTCATCGTCTAACATGTTTCGGTTTATTTCGATCTACAGCTAAAGCACAAGTGAATGGTAACAACAAGGCCCAAGCAGCTAGCCCTTCTTTGAGCTCTACACCCACGCCAGTAGAGCCTGTGGGGGTGAAACGGAAACGTGGAGAACCCAAAGTAGCACCTCCAGTAGTAACCAAGAAAATCAAGGAACAGGTAGAGCACACATGAACGCTCTTCGTGCTTTGAGGCAAGTTATCAATGTTAATCAACCTTACTCCTCTTGTAGTCCCGAGAACCAACCACATCGCCGTCACCTGTACCAGAGGTTCCGTGTGCTGTATGTAATCAATCGCCTGCTCTAGGTGAACAGCTGCTCTCATGTCACGATTGTCATTTGGCAGTTCATCGAGGTACGTAACACGGCGCATGGGGGATATACTTCAACATTAGAATAGAAGAACGTGCAGCTAAACCCTTCCTTTATAGACTGCTATGGAGTCTCGTCCACGGTCCCGCAGCACCGATGGAAATGCGATACATGTCAGAACAACCAGAACCCGACATGCTCTACGGTAAGAGAGCGAGCCTGTATTCTTTTTGCCGGGATTAGGACAGGTCAACTAACTTGCACTTCAAACATAGAACTATGATTGCGTTTTGTGCACAAAGACATCGGACAATGCGCCTCAAGCACTGAAGCGCACTACAGGCAACAACTGGGCACATATTTTATGCGCTGTTTGGATTCCCGAGCCAACTTTTGTGAATGTGGACACTCTTTCTCCGGTTGAATCGATTGGCAAGATACGCAACGAACGATGGAAACAAGTTTGCTCGCTGTGCAAGCAAAAGAAGGGCGCCTGCATTGGGTGCGGAGAAGGATGCAAGAAGGCCTTCCATGTAACATGTGCCAGGGATGCTGGATACGAGATTGCGTTTGAGATGCAGCCAGCCAAGAGTGTTAAGGGAGGGGTGATGGTCCCTCTGGTTTGGTGCCCCAACCACGATCTGAGCTCCCGCAAGATCATCCACATCCGCGATCAGCCCGATGCCCTGACCGACCGCAATGCCCTTCAGACCTATGTCCACTACTACAAGCAGACAAATGTATCGGTTCCTGGTGCCATGCGCAAGTGTCGATTGCTGATGGCTTTGAACCCAAGTATTGGCGCGTCGACATTGTTCAACGGCCCCGTGCATGTTGGAGCGTTATTTACACCGGGACGCCGACCCTCACATGGAAGCCAAGGATCGAAGGGCTCGACCAAGACTTCATATTCGCTCCAGGAGTGTTGCTCTCAATGCTCTGCCACTGTATCTCCGATCTGGTGGACGCATCCCACAACACCAGAACCTCATTCTCCTACCAAGGCCAACACCAACACCAACACCAATCCAACCAACGGCCACGCTCAGGAAATCACCCTTCATGACGAGCATGATGCCAGGATCAAGAAGGAGGACGACGACACGTCAGGGCCCTCTATGAACAACAACGACCACGACCACGCATTAATGGACCAGACGCCAGGAGTCACTTCGATATGCCACACCTGTTATTGGGATATGAAGTCGACCTAATACAAAACAAACGCCGCTCCCCCCTTTTTTGCTATCAGTTTTGTGTTTTAATCCGTTGTGAGGTTATCAAACGTCGTCAATACATGGCTGCATGGCCGTGCATTGGTCAAGGCAAGGGGTTGGTGGGTTTGCCTCCTTACGAGTATCAGCAGTATCGGCGTCCGATATTGGGATCGTGGAGAGAGGGGTATCTTTCCCTTGTTTCCTTCGGGGCCTCCCCCCCTTTATTGCCAACTTATTGATATTGTGATTGCCCAGCCTGCACCTCCATGCTGGATCCTAAACAGGAAAGGTGCCGTTTAAATATATTGCGAGCTGCATGGGTCTCCATGTACTCTTCTTGCATGCAAGCATCGATCTTCTGAAAATAGCAGCTAGTAGCAAACAAAGAAGAAAAAGATGAGCGATGAGTGGGCGAGCATTGACAATAGGGTGAGTGGCTCTATTGTTTCCACTGGAGCATGAAGGAGGAAGAGGGGAGCATATGTGAGAGCGCAAGGCGCAGAGGGTGGGGAATGGTGGCCATGGTGCCTTAGTAACTTGTGCCTAGCCCATTGCGACTGAGAGAGAGGCAAAGAGAGAGAGAGAGAGAGAGAGAAAGAGATAGAGGCGCCTCCTTGCACGAGAGCAGGAGAGCGCACATGTATCACTCAATACAAAAGACTCCCATCCATGGTCCATGAGTTCATGTCCGTGTCGATGGCAATGGGCCCATTTTATCGTGGAGCAATGCTCGCTGTCGATGTTCTTTTTGTTTTTGTGTTTTTGTTTTATTGAAAAAGAGTTCTTTGTCTTCCTGTTTGCCGCCAAAAGACTGCGTGTCTCTGCGTGTGTGTTGCCTATTCCTCCTCCATTCCATCGACATTCCTCCCAATTGCCCATTCATCACTCCTCTCATTGCATCAACACCTGCAATTCGCATTCACCATTTCATCCAACAGCTTGCAACACGAAGAACAGCACCACCTTGTAGGTTGCACAACCAAACGAGAAACCTGCTTTCTCTTTCACTCTACGCCCACTCTCATGCACATGCGTATTATTAGTATGTGACACTGACTTCAACTCCTTTGTCGCCAGTAAAATAAGAGGAACTAGAAACCAGCATCATAGTCCTGAATGACTCAGTCCTCTGCATATACCCAGCATCGTCTTCTTCTTCTTTCAATCACAACTCTGTCGCCATGGTCGTCAAGGGTGCCAGCTGGATCATAGGCCCACAAAAGAAACCAAACTGGAAAGACATCGTCTCTCCACCAAAGAAGCCTCTTGGAATGCACAACACAGCCTATGAGCTACAGGATAACTCTCGCAGGGTGTCGCAAAGGATCGAACGTCAGGTGGCAGGGTCGCCGCCGTCATCTCCCATGCCTCTCAGCTTCAGTCAGCAGGAAACAGGACTGGATTCTGAGGACGAGCTCTGTCGCTCACGGCTATCTCCATCATCCTCACCCTCATCACCACCACCAGCGAAATGTCGCTCTGGAGTCTTGAGATTTAGAGTTCCCAACTCCGTCAGTCCTTCCAAGACCACAGGAGCTCCACAACCTCGACAAGGCGACCCAGCAAAACCTAGACGTATCTCAACCACAGTGTGTCAAAACGGTTCCACACCCAACACCAACACACGGCCGCGGTTCAGTGTCTCGACCTCAGCCACACCTCGATCATCTCTGTACAGCACCATTACCCCGTCAAAGACACCAAGCCCCGCCACGCCATATCAACCACTAAACAAAGCTCCGATACCAAGGCCAAAGTCACTAAGCATCGCCCCCAGGATCAAGACTTCAGATACCAAATCTGGTCCATCAGACTCTCGTTCAGTGGCGACTCCTCCACAGGCGCATACTAGAACAACAACTAGCACAAAATTATATCCCCGACCAACACTAACCAAGCCAAGTGTCACAAAACCATCATCAAAGCGTGAAGGGTCTCTCACAAAAACCACAACACCACAGGAGGCAAGCAAATCACCAGCAAAAGTGACTCCTGCAAAAGCAATATCAAAGCAGGATGTACAGCACAGGATGAATGAGAAGGAGCAACAAGCATCAACAACTCTGAAAAATGATGTATCCATCAACACCATCAACTCCAATAACCAAACGTCGTCCAACCCAGTCCAACCTTTGCTCCCACCACTCACTGTCGAGCAATGCTCCTCCTCCACCATATACCCTGGAGCGATAAGAACGCCTGTAGAGTCAACTACAAGACTCTATGCTCCACAGCTCACTCCACCTTCCTCGCCACCGCCATCCAATATCACGCTGGATCTGAACGCCAAGGATACTACCCTGACCGAAGAAGAAGAAAACCTTTCCTCAAAAATTATTACCAGCAAAGCCAGTTATGACGAAGACGCTGGATCGTCATCGTCTGTTATACCAGAAACGTCTTTTCCAACTTTAAACTCATCATCACATCCATCAGGACTTGCTGGTCAAGAACCTTCTCCAAGCTCGACCCCACTTGACGCACCTCGCCCAAGAAGACTTTTCGCATCGGACACACTGTTACCCAGATCTCCGTTGGTGAAGATCTCCAAAGACCCGTCGGTCTTGTTTGCTGTCATGGCGGATATTCAGCAGCGCAAGCAGCACCTGGGGCAAGAAGTTAGCAAATCCACCTTGTATGCCGACAAGGGAGGGAACGACCCCAGGAAACTCATCTCTTTGAAGGACAAACAGGCATTCTTAAAGCTACAAGAGCAACGGAGAAAGAGCAACCTTGTCAACCTTAACAACAGAACAACCGTAGAAAAATCGTGTAGCGCACCCTCGTTGTCAGGACACCAACTCAAGATCCAATCGCCCTCGTCAACACCTTTACCACTCCAAGTGCCCAGCCCCTTCATCGTTCAAAATTCGTCCACACCAAATGGATTGTCTCTTGTGGCTGAACGTCCATCATGTCAATGCATGACCATGGCAGGACGAGCCACCTCGCTATCAACACGAGAAGGGGGACATCTCCTGTGCAGGACCGAAGCGGCCGTTGTTGCTGAGCTTGCAATTACTACACCGACAAGCACGGCAAGCAATATGCCTTTCCCTTCTATTGCAGACTCGCAATTTTCGCCTTCAATTGCAATACCACAACCGCCGCGTCCTTCGGGTTACGAAGAGACCAACACCACTTCCCTGCCCGAATTCTTTGCACAAACGCCGAGCCAGAACAGGCTTGATCGACGGTACTACCCAGGATACAGTCAAGGAACACCCTTCCTCCGAAGCCGCTGCTCTTCTGCTCTTTCGACAAGAGTGTCCGTCGAGTCCTCCGATTCGCTCCCGTATCCCCAAGACCCATACGCGCCATACTACCCTTGGGCTCAAAGGGGCTCAGGCGCGCCCTCTTACCTTTCCCTCCCCCAGCAGTTCCAGGACAAGCAGGTGTATCCTCCTTGGCAACAACGGTATCCAGAATACCCTTACTCGCGAGATCACTACCAAGACTTCCATCAGCACTACTCTTCCTTTCCAGACACTCCGGATATCCCACCGCCCCCACCGCTGGCCGATCCCCACATGTCGGAAGTCCCACCACATTTGTACCCTCAGGAGCTCAATTCCTTGATGGGACCGATGCATCCATATTATGGTCGATACAGAGACGACTATCGACCTCAACAATTTCCTTATCCCGGTGAAAGCGAGTCAGGAAGACGAGGACAATGGCCCATGGCGGGCCCTCCTTCCATGCCCGTGGGCGCCGACTTCAACAACAAGCCCGACCCGGAGAGCAAGCCAAGCAGTCTTCGTCCTCCAGCACCACCACCTCGGGAAGAACAACCCGAGCTCGAAGCTGTCCAGCAGCCACAGCCCACCACCTCCACGCGGGAGTACGACTGGCGGGACGGGTTCCTTTCCCCGTGCTCGGATTATTTTGGCTCGAACCCTCGGACCACACCCCCGATCCGCCCTGTCCGCTCAGCTTCCGATGCAGAAGTGACAGCAACAACGACGGCGCATACAGACCCTCCACCAGTCAACGATCTGGACATGCTGTCGAAACGGCTCGCGAATGTGGGGCTGATGGACGCGATGTGCCCGGTTGTTGTTGTGGTGACACACAACACCGACGAGCGCTGGGCGACCCAGGTGCACAGCCTGCTGACCCACTTGGCCAACAAGGTCGACACCGAGATGGAGTCGCAGTCGTTTGTGTGCCGGAGGGCCTTGCAACGGTCCAACTCGATGGCAAATGTCAGCCAGGGCGGTATTTCTGGGGGAGGAGGAGGGGTGGAACTGGCCACGGGCGTGTATGAGCATGTGCTGCGGGACTGGGTCCAGCGGCTGCAGCAAGTGCCTCTGGAGGTGATACGGCAGCACCCGGGCCTGAAGCGCGAGCTGGATAAGATCCGGTGGCAGTACGGATCGGTTGCTCACCCGTGAAACCCAATCCCCCCCCCCTCCTCCTCCAGAAAAATGCAAAATAAAATAACGCCTAAAACCTCTCAGATGTCGTAAGAAACAGGTTCCCGCGGGAATCCTGACGGAGCGGAAGGTGAGGGATAAGGGTCTCTCTTTCTCTCTCTGGGAGGTGGGATTCATCAAAGTCGAAATGGTGACCAAGTATTTTGCGGATGAGTACAAAGCGGCCTTTCTCGCGCAGGCTTTGAATGAAAATACCGTAGTTGTCGTCAACACCATACCCACCATCAAGATTATCCCTGCCAAACAAGTGCCTGATGTCATTTTCTGCTCTACTGCAAAACTTGCAACATCGGGCTCGAGGAAACCGAAACTGTCCCGACCACCCACAACTATCAGTCCGATCTGGTCCGGGGCGATTCTGGGGTACATTGGCATGGTGAACGTCCAGGTCTTGGTTTTCATGGAACATTTCAGGATGTCAGTGCCACGGCAGCGACATACTGCTCGTGATGTGCAAGATGAGTCTCCAACATTGCCACGCGTTCGGTACTTCTTTTTGGAGATGTCTTGAGAGACGGAGGACCTAGGAGCAGTGTCTCGTTTGTGTGCACCAACTAGTTTTCCGCAACGCTTGTTTGAAACACTCACTACTCTCGTTGGACATCTCACAAAACATATTAATAACTCGCAACAATAGAACAATAAATTGAATCCACTTTCGAGCATGTGCTTCTTTTTTTCTTAATACTTTTTTTTTCTTTCTGCGTTACGTGTTTGTACTGCTTCATGAAAACTCAAGGCGCAGAATTACCAGACATGCCAGAAACGGACATGTCGCCTGACGCATTTCCGTCCAGCAGCGGCGATCGCGGCACAGGGACATGGATCATATCGACAGGAATGATGGCAGGCGTGGTAGTTGTCGTCGTCGTTGTTGTTGTCATAGTCGAATCTGTCGTATCAAAAGGGCTGCTCGCAAACAACCCGCCCCCACTTCCACCAACACCCCCACCACCTCCCGACGTATTGTCCTCAGGTCCTGTTCCTACAGCGCCCGCCGCCGCCGTTGCGTTCTTCTCCAGGCTCGACCCATCCGCCAATGCACGTCGGAACGTCTCGAGCACCTTGGTATTGTACCCTTTGCATTTGTCGCACTTGTGGTACAGAAAGTGGTACGGCGCCTCGGACTTGACCTCACAGTCGTTACACAGGACCGACGAGAAGATGTTGGTGTATTCCGCTGGCATAGTCTGCTCTTTGAGCAGCGAGTCGATCTTGGCGTAGTAGGTCGACATGTCCCCGAGGGCCTTCCAGCAGGTGGGGCATTGATAGGATGTCTTGATGTAGTCGTCGTGGCAGCGAGAGTGGATACAGTGACCGCATGGCTATTAAAGAAGAGAGAGAGAGAGAGAAGAAGTACTTAGACATATATTCACTTGGTTTAAAGTCACCTAAGCGGGCAATGCCTTACCATAAAGATCACCGTAGCCGTGCTGGTAAACATGTATTCTCCACAGATCGGGCAATCGCACTCCAGGTTCCGCTCAATGCACTTGTGGTTGGCCAGTCGCGTGCTCATGCAAATGTTGCATTTTTTGCAGTGGAAAAAGTCCTTGCCCAGCCCTTGGCCAATTCGGCAGATACCACAGTCGTCGCAGTGATAGATTTGTTTCCGGGGGTCGTCGTCCCACAGCTTACAGATGTCGCAGTAGTACTTTGCTAGCGTCGCCTTGCAAGACGAACATTCCTGTGCTGCGGGCTGGATTGTCTTGCAGTGCATGCAGAGCATCTCCTTTGTTTCGCTCCTAATCAAAATAGATACAAATTTTCCCGTCAGAAATGTTGGGGGTGACTGGGAGGTACCTTGGTCCCGGTCGTAACTGGAGCTATTTGCCTTACCTCACAATGGCATGATCACACGCATCGTCGTGGCAGAAGCGGCAATTGAACCACTTGCCACAGCAGTTGGCCTTGAGTTTGCATCCACGTCGGTAGTGTTTGCAGCCCAGATATTCTTGCTCCTTGTTCTATTTGGTACCACACCCGTTGGTCACAGTGTTAGTAACCCGATCTCATGGTCGTTGTGATAGCGAACAAAAAAGTATTCCCGATAACTCACGTTATAAGTCGTCTTTAAATCCATTTCAGAAGTTTCCTCTGATCCTCTTGACTCGACAGATTTTCCAGAGTCTTGCCACTTGGACGACATAAGTTTCTATTTGATTCGAAAAAAAAAGGATGATCAGCAAGTACGTCATGTTAGATTATTATTATTTTTTTAAAAAGAAGCCTTGACGGATAAAAACAAAAACACATGCCCTTTGACGAAAGATCTCTTTAATCCTAGCCACAATACCTGGATCATTCCTGCCTTGTCCGCAAAGCTGATGGTAGGATCTCTCTGGATATCCATGATCTTTCGTCGCAGCTCGCTCTGCGCCCTTTCATCGACCACAGGCGCCACAGGTGTCCGGTTCGAGTTGGAGGAGCCTGATCCGCTTGTGGAAGTGCCTGACGATGTGCCTCTACTTGGTCCTGAGCGGGACGACACTCGATTGGATGATGTCATTCGGCGCTGCTGGCTTCGCAAGTGACCGGGGATCGATGATATCCAGGACCGACCCCGGGTCTGGGAGATGGCTCGCCGGAGTCCTGTGGAGGGATCAACTTGCATGACAATGATCTCCTCGCCGTCATCGTCTTCCTGGCGCTCTTCGTCTCGATCCTGGCTTCGTTCTCGAGTTGATGGATCGTCCAGTTCGCTCTCGCTATCGTCGAGGTATTCGTCTTCGTCTTCGTCCTCTTCTTCTTCATCATCTTCCTGTGGGATAGGTGTTACAGGAGCGGCAGATGGCTCTCGAGAAGATCGGGTGTTGTGTAGGTCAGTGGTGGCACTTGTTTCTGTTGTTGTTGGGTGTGGTCCCTGATGCATGGAGGTAGAAGGAGACGATGCTTCGTCCTCGGAGGTAATCTCGGGTGCGTCGACGTAAACGCTGTTTGTCCTTGAATCGGCCCGGGGTGCAGACATGGTCGTGCGAGAGTAAAAATGGGTGTGATGGTTGTTGTGGGAGGAGTGAATGAAGAATGCCTTCGACGTCAATGAAGCATTTGTAATGACGGAAGGGTCTCATAAAAAAAAAAAAAAAAAAAAAAAAAAAAACGGTTGATAATCATGTGACTCGAACCAATCGCCAACGGAACCAATCACACCAACGACAAGCATGTAACGTCCCACGATTTTACATATGCAACAAACTGCAAAAGGGGAACCATGGCATTGAAGGACAGGAAGCAAGAGACAAGGATCGTAGCAACAACAACACTAAACAAACAGGTGGAGGGGATGAGCCGAAAGAAAGGGGGAAGAGGAGAGTTGCAATTACGGTGTCTATCGTTTTGGTATCCAACTCAACGAGTGTGCCAGTGTGCCAGTGTGCCAGTGCGCGAGTGTCCTAGTGTCCCCTCCCCTGACCGGGATAGTACAGTGGATGTGTGTGCATCAAGCCGTGAGTTAGAGAACGAACGAATAAGGGGGATGGGTTTCTCTGACAGTGTGTGGCAGGATAAGCTGGGAAGGAAGGAAGCCAGCGAACATGCCCCTCTTTTTCATGCCCTCACTCACTCTACCCATGCTTGGTGCATGGCCCATGGCTGCAACCTTACAAACGTCCATGCTCCCTTGGAGTCAAAGGAATGTCTTTCTCTGTGTGTTTCTGTTCCGGGTTCCTATGGCCTCTATCGACATCCTTGTTTGCCTCTCCTTGCTTTTGACTCCTCACCCCTTCCCTTCCTTTCCCTTCTCTTCCTTGCTTTCTCTCCTGCCACCTCCTTCAACATGATACTTACTCATGGTCATGTACTACTTACCTCACTGTTTCTTACGCTGCTTCTTGTTGATGATCAGAAAAACGCTCTCTGTGCAGCACACATCGTTCATGTCGCAACAACAAAGGATCCTGTTGTCGTCTCGTTGCTGTCGCATGTTTCTGTCGCTCTTCTTTTTTTGTACTTCTTTCTTGGTGCACACTTGTTCCTTTTTTTCCTCTTCTTTTTTTTTTTTTAGTTTCTTTCTATCCTCTCTTTCTTTTCCCTGACTTCACTCCTCTTCCTACGCTCAGCCTGCTACTCTCCTTGTCTTCTACGGCTCACAACTCGGCCTAACGGGAAAAAAAACAAAGAAGCATGCGCTGACTGTGACCATACCCACCACTTTCTTTCCTCATTCATTCACCGCAGACACATACTCTCTCTCTCTCTCTCTCTCTCTTCTCTCTTTCTCTCTCCTCTTGATCACTTCTCCACGCTCTCCGCGCTCGTCGTTGGGCGAAGCATTTTATCCTCTCCCACCACTGTCCACTGTCCCACCATCCGTTACACACACATACATATACATATTGATAAACCCCACATCATACTCCCCACCTACGCCACACGACCCTGGAGCCTATCTCGGCCGGATCGTACACACTCATCTTGGCTCTCTCGCATAAAGCCATCATCTCAAAATATTTAATTTTCGTTCGGTTACCCAGCATATCCACCTAATCCATTATCTACCTAATACCGTGAATATATCTGCATGTCATATCGACTCCCTCCTCCCGTCGCTGGGATCGTCCAAGCGTCCTCGCCTTCTACAACTTCAGTAGCGCTCCCCCACTACTACCAGCAAACAACATCCTCCATCCTCGACAGCGCCCTTGTCTTCACATTCATCGCCACCGTCGCCTGCTTACTCTTGTTCTCGTTTGCACGCACACGACGGACATCTATCTATAGCTCGCGCCAGTTCTTTGTCCGTGACGAACACCAAGCAGACGCCTTCTCTTCTACTCTCTTTGGATGGATCACTCCCTTACTGTTTCTCGAACGCAAGCTGGAGATGGTCTTGCGTGAACAAAAAAGCAGCCTTGGCGCCCATCATAGGAGTTCAGTCAGTGAGAAGGAGATAGGCACTACATCCAACGCTCCTGTTTCGGACCAACAACATCAGCTTTCCGACCACGACGTTACATCCACTCGCAAAAGTCGCTGGGAAAGCATTCGACCGTCTTTTCTTGGTCGTGCCAACACTGCGAGCTACGTCCAAGACGGTGTGAAAAGCAATGGCTTTCCCATCAACGCTTCCAGTGCCTCGGAAACATCTTCTCATCGACCGTCGACCTTCCAAAGCGATATCAACACGGAGGTAGCACGCGACGCCATCGTGGCCAAGATCGGTCTGGATCACTACCTCCTGGTTCGATTCCTCAAGATGCTCTTCACTCTCTCTGCCGTCATTGCTGTCACAGCCCTGGTGGTGCTTATTCCAGTCTATAGTATCGGCCAGTCAGGTGAGGACCTGTTGACAACGGGCGAGATCATGGAAGAGGACGGCGCGGAAGGACCTCGAATCCTGAAACTGGGTGGCGGCTGGTTTGCAAGCAAACGAGTCGAGATGCTCCAGATCGGAAACGTCACCGATAACGAGCGGCTATGGGCAGCCGTTGTCATTGTTGCTATATTCTCGGGTATGTATTTACAAAAAAAAAATGGTGCTTCGACTTTAATTAACCTCCCAAGATTAAAAGACTAATACTCCTTCGTTTACCTACGTCTTAGCGTTCGTTTTTATCTGGGTTTGGTCCGAGCTCATGGAGTTCCTCAAGCTTCGCCAGTCATTCCTCTTCCGATCAGCCTCGCGTTATTCCTCGCGAGTTGTGCTGCTACAGCACTTGCCCCCTGGACTGCGCTCAGTTGCTGAACTGAAGCAAGCGTTCGCCAACGCGGATGGAGGTGTGGAATACGTATACCCTGTTCACGACGTCACTGCCCTGGACAAGGCTGTCAAGAGGCGGCAGGTCGTCCTCGATCGACTAGAAGAAGCAGAGTTCCGATATATGGATGCCATTGCCCGCGCGTCCACCATGGTCGCCACAACAACTCTGAGCATGCGCTCGAGATCCTGGTTCGGCGAACTCGTGGACAAGACCAAGGCCTTTTTTGGGCTCGAGAAAACGAACGCGGTTCCTGGATCTAACAACATTGGTGGTCAGGGAAACATAGGTGGTGTCCTTTCCAGCAACCCCGAAGACGAGGACTATGTTGGGCCGCTGAAGATGTACCAGCTTGAAGACGTCCCCAAACTGTCGCTCACAGATTTGTCCAGCCCAGCATCTGGATCGACACCATCTCCAAACACTCCTACAAGGGGGATCACATCGGCTGTATCCTCATTCGCGGGAACTGCGGCTTCGCTAACAGCGCTCAAGTGGTTCCAGAAGCCGCGCAGACCACGCCATTATGCAGGCATTCCTTTGCTCAGCAAACGTCAGGACTCGATTCGATATTACCGCGGTGAACTCTGTCGGTTGAACAAATTGATCGCTCAAGGATACGCACAACAGGTACAGGCCATGGAACAAGAACAACAACAGCAAGTGCCTCAAGGACAACGCAACATGGCACAGGTCAGCAACCAAAACCGAGGACTCGAAGATATTGGCTCTCTGAATAATGTATCAGTGACACAAAAGGACAGCAGAGCATCGATTAAGCCTCTGTCTTCAGCCTTCCTTCTCATGCGGACTCGTGTCGGCGCCAAGATGGCTGCCGGTCCCACTCTGGTCCCAGACCTCGACGTTCACTCTCGCGTCTTGGGCATCTCGCCTCGGGACATTGAGTGGCGTGTGCTCGGCCAGACACAATCCAGCGCCACTTGCCTGTTTAAGAAATGTATTATCCTAGGCATCGGATTCTTGTTCCTGGTCGGCTGCGGGCTAGTAGTCGCGGCTATTTCTTCCCTGGCTGTGGACCACGGCTGGGAGAGAGTTTTGGCACAAGATGCCATGGTGTCAGCCCCAAGCGCAATCTACTGGAGACAAGGGATCTTGGCCCCAATTCTGTTGACAATCATGATGCTCGGTGGATCTTGGATTCTGAATGGTACGTCTATCAAATAATTTACACAAATGCTGACTTTGTTCACCAATGTTCGCAAGCACCTAAAACCTTTCTTTTTTTCTTCTGCTCTTAATCATAGAGCTGTGCCAGTACTGGGGCCAAGTGTCCAAAACACAAGGAGAACTGCTCATGCAGCGATACTACTTTCTCTATTTGGTACGTCATCGCTTAACAAAAAAAATCAACTCAACAACTCTAGAGCTTTGTATCTAACATTCTTTTCTATGATGTGCCGAGTAGGTGGTGAACATGGCGCTGATCCATCCCATTTTGTCGCTCTCGTTCTCGTGGCAAGGGTCAACTCTAACCGAGATGAACAGCCTCTCTGCATTCTTGATCCATGCCATGCCTTCATATTGCTCGTTCGCCTTTGCCTACATCCTTATGTCGGGTGTTGCCTTGCCATTACTGCATCTATTACAGCTTCCACGGCTGTGGGCAACTCTTCCTGAAGTGACACTATGGTCAGTTCTAGGCCCACTCTCATGGCGCAAGTCTATTCGCAACGGTCCCAAACGCCCTTCAAATGACTCTTCATCCAAGTGCTCAACGACCACATCCTCTGCATCGTCGACAGCAGCATCTTCTGCGTTCGAAGCCAACTTTACCCCTGCACCGACACAGACCCCACGGCAGGCGTTCCAGATCCGCCAGCCACCGTTCTTTTACCTCCAGAACCTATACCCACACTTGGTTCTTTTATTCTTGATCTCTCTGACACTTTTGCCTTTGGCGCCTGTCCTATTCCTGCTCTGGATCGTTGTCCTTCTCGTCCTGAATATCTGCTATCGGTATCTGATCCTGCAGGTCGTCACCACAAAGTCTCAGTCGGGCGGTCTGCACTACATCCAGGCCATAAACCTCTTGCTGTTCCCGACATTGGCCTGCCCGCCGGCCTTACTCACGATCTATCTTTTGATCCGCCAGGCGTGGGTGCAAGCCAGTTTTGCTTTGGTCCTGACGTTTGCAGTTGTGGCGATGCGCTTCCTCTTTGCGACCCAGTTTGGCAAGCGCGAAGAGATGATGCTGGCCAAGGTCGAGAACTACCATTCACAACCTAAAGTCCTGAAACTGCATGCAGGTCAAGGCGGTCGCAGTAATGCTGCTGGTGCGGCTACTACCACCACCCTGACAGCTGTTGCCTCCACAAACGATTCTATTATGGATCTGAGACAAACGCAGTTAGGAGGCGAAGGCCTGCAGCCCATGGTCGAGGAGTCGGAAAGTGACAACGACAGTGCTGGTACGGACCGCTTGTCACCGGGCCGCCGACGCACGCGCAGGATGATAAAGCGTCCTACGACGATAATTGGCCAAGTCCGCAACTCCATGTTTTCATCCGTATCACAAGCCAGCTCATCCCACAGGCCCAAGAGTGTCCCCGTCTTTGACCTGGAGCGATATGAAAAAGAGATTCTGGGGATCAACCGCGAGCAAGACTCGGTCCGCGACTCTGGGACACTCTCCAGCACCCGTAAGTCGTCCAGTCACCACCAGCTCAGCCAGATCCAAAGCCAAGAGGATGGTGGCAAGGAGCTCAATGGCGAGGCTTCCAAGGAGCAACAAACCCACACAAGTTTAGTTCGCTCCAAAACTATTGCGACCACCACGCCTACATTTGATCCCACAACCTCGGAGGTGGCGTTCTCGGACCTCTTCAGCGAATACACCCATTCCACAAAGCTCGCAGATTCGGCTCTGTCTAAGGCCGAGGAGGAAGAGGACGAAAAAGAGGCCAAGTACCGCGAGATCGTCATAGCCCTCAGACGCGCCAGTTCCGTTGCCTCACAAAGGCTTCCCGAGTTTGTCAACTCTACTGGCGCACTCGACAATCCTGGCCGGCGAGTCAGAGTGGGCCCTGTTGCAGCCCTTGGTAACCGACATGGTGGACCCTACAACGCCAACAACTCGTCCAAGGACAACTTCCGAGCATCCTTGCCTGCTCTGTCAAAGTACCCTTCCATCTCTGGTCGTGCACACCGCCCGCAACGCTCCCTGGGCGGCGCCCTCTCCAACATCTCCATGTCCCCCCAACGTTCCGGTGGCGTCGGTGGCCGTGGCGCGCCTAGTCTTCCCATGCTCTTGATCCACCGCGAGTCCGCCGTGGCGGCCAAGGAGTGGCACCGCATTCAGAACCTCTACTTACACCCCGTCCTGGCCGAGGCCCGCAGTCGGGTCATTGTCTGGCTCCCCAGCCAGACCGAGCAGTCGTTCATGGGCCTGTCGAGAGAGAGCCAGGGCGCCGCCGCACGGTTCCTGGCCCAGTGCAAAATGCACAACCCGACCTCTCCATCGTCGTCCACGAAGGCCTCGGGCTTTTCGGCATTGACCTTGACACCCGGCGTCGACCAAGGAGCTATTGCTGGACAACAGCATGCACACACGTCCCACAACATCTGCTCCTGCCAGCTGTACCAGGAGCTGCTGAAGGCCGTGGCGGATGCCGTGGCCCTGGCGGACCAAGAAGTGCGTGATCTCAGGATCGTGGGCCTGACTGTTTGGCTGGACTCGCGCCACGTGGTGTGGGGCCAGCCGAGCGAGGAGGACGGGCGGCTGGGCGACCGGGTCATGATTGCTGGGGGCCCTTCGTCGAGCACGCTGGTGCCGGGTGGTGGAGCGAGCCACCAGACGGGTGGGACTCTGATCGGCGATGGGCTGCTGTCGTGGCTGGAGGAGGAGGATCGTGAAGGAGGAGGGCGAGGGGAGGAAGAGGATGAGGAGATGGGGATGGGCCCTGGAGCGCCAGGGATCGTGGGCGGGTCGATGGGCGTGATTATGAAGCGGCCGATCGGGTCTTATGGCCGGCTGGTGGGCAACGGTGAAGAGGACGATATCTCGCGTGGGCTGTTGTAGTTTTGTGATATAGGCCTCAGCAGAATAAAAAAAAAAAAAATTGATTGTATTTCGTATGTCAATGGTTTGGCTCAGCTTGATTTTTGGCTGGCACCACGGAGAAAAGGGAGAACTGGCATTTTCGACAGTCACATTCAGCCAATATCTTCGGCCCGGCTCAGCGAGTTCTCGTTCCACGAGTTTGTCGTCATCTTTGTCTTTCAGACACAACAGTGATTTTTTAGACGAGGGCAAAATAAGGAGCCGGGCTCACGGCCCACTTCGGCAGCAAAAAAAATGCAAGGAAGTCGTTGACCGAGATATTCATGTGGTGCCACGAGTGGGCGAGCCGAGAGAGATGTGAGGGAGCGGGAGAACGGAACGAACAACCAAATATACAAACCACAGGCACAGAAAAGAAAAACAGAGTTTTCTGTGGAGAGAGATCTGCCTCTCATGCAGCGTAAGGTGCATACGAGCAAGGGAGCCAGGAAACTATGAGGGTCGTACGGTGTTCGCTTTGAGAAGAAAGAACCCCTGCAGAGAAGGGGCACTGCTTGGATCGATTACAACACTTGGCAAGGACCAAGACCGACAGGCCAAGAGTGGAAACATCATTATCAAGCAAGAACCACAGTAAAGTACAACAAACAGCGATAAGAGCAATGCCAATGCCAATGTGTCCATGGTGCATTTGGGCGAGTTGGTGCTACAACAAGGAGCATGGAGCGTGGAACATGGGGTGAGTGCGTGGGTGTGGATGTGGAGACAAGCAGTCCCTCCGAAGCTCGAGAGGGGGGGGATTGGCTGGTATCTCGTCTATTTCGTAGACTTCCTTTCACATTAAGGTTTCCTCGTGCTTAGCACGAGCCTTTGCCTTTGGGGTTCACAAAATTGGGGCGAGCAATGGCCAAGAAAGCTGTTTGCGAGGAGGGCCAAAGTATAAAAGAAACGACAAGATCAAATGCATTCCACTTCTCCATCCAATTACTCCTTCTTCCTTCTCATTCCCTTCATTCGCTGCTCTCTTCTCTCAATCCCGAATCCCTTCTTCTCCTTGGCTGATTGAATCCCTCCCTCGTCGCTCACACATTCCTCCTCGTCTCTCTCTTTCTCTCTCTCACCCTCTCGCACCCCTCTCGTATAAACAATGGCTGGTGAGTGATATTCCCTCTCTCTGAGACATTGCTTTCCTTTTTGGACCCCTCTCCTGCAAATGGCAGATCAGACCCTTCTTGCTGCACCGAACAATCGACAATGGGGGCCGATCGCATCGACGTGTGCTGTAGAAAACGAAAAGGCAAACAAGGAACATCTCCACTTGTCGTCTCTGCGACCTGATCGATCAGGACATGTCGCCTCAAAGTGAACACAGGCCACTTGATGCTCACAGCCATCAGCACCAACTCCACAATTTCCACTCTGAGCACCCTCTCACAAATAACACATGCTTCGTTATTCCCTTTTGTGAATAGCCCCTGCAATTGCAGCTGCTATTCCAGCAGCCATGTATGTCGGCTCCAAGCTGGCCATCCCTCGCGATATGAAGCTGGCCAAGGGTCTTGCCAACGCAAGGCTTGGATACCGCTCCTTCGAGAAGAGCGACACCATCAACATCTCGTACCGCTTCGAAGAAAACTGCAAAAAGTACCCCAACCGCGAGGCACTGGTGTTTGAGGGCAGATCATACACTTTCTTGGACATTCAAAGAGGTAGGCCATTCGCTTTGTTCCCAAACCCCTTTCCAGTCCAAGATGAAGCTGTCACTGACGCATCTCCTTTCTTTTTAGAATCCAACAAATTCGGAAACTGGCTGTTGTCCAAGGGGGTGAAGCGTGGCGATATTGTCTCGCTGTTCATGCAGAACAAGCCCGAGTTCCTGTTCTGCTGGCTCGGTCTTAACAAAATCGGCGCCACTGGAGCCTTCATCAACACAAACCTGGCAGGAAAGCCACTGACCCACTCCTTGAGAACCGCCGATGCTTCGATCTTGATCATGGATGCCGAGCTGCCTACTCCGATCGCCAATGTCTTGGACGAGGTTCGGGAGATGGGCTATACTATTTACTCCTATGCCGGTCCTCTCGTCCATGACTTTGCCACCCCGATCGATCTCTCACAGGTGTCCGACGCTGCTTTGCCAAGGAGCCTCCGCAAGAAGACCACCGCCAACGACATTGCTATGTTGATCTACACCTCCGGCACCACAGGTCTGCCCAAGGCCGGTCGTTTCTCGCACTCTCGTGCCAACGGTACGTCATACTCTTTTGAAGGATCATTGAACTAAAATTCACGACAAAAACGTACTTCAACTTATCTTTTTTTTTTTTTTTTTTTTTTTTTTTTTTTAAAAAAATCTAGTCGCCGCATTGTTCTGGACATCATTCTACCACTTCAACAACAACGATCGCCTCTACATCGCACTGCCTCTCTACCACTCTGCAGGAGCCGTCCTGGGCATTTGTGTCGCCTGGGTCACTGGCGCCACGGTTGTCCTCGCTCGCAAGTTCTCGACCACCTCTTTCTGGGATGAGTGCCGATCCAACAACGTAACCGTCATTCAGTACATTGGCGAGATTTGCCGCTACTTGCTCAACGCCCCTGTCTCGCCTCTCGACAAGGTGCATACCATCCGCATGGCCCACGGCAACGGCATGCGACCCGATGTTTGGAACCGGTTCCGCGATCGCTTTGGCATTCCTCTAATCGGAGAATGGTACGCCTCGACAGAGGGCACCGGTATCCTGACCAACTACAACACTGGACCCAACGGTGCCGGCGCTATAGGATACCGTGGCACCCTTGCCAGGACAGTAGACAAGGGTCTGAAGATTGCCAAGTTCGATATCCAGACGGAGGAGTTGATCAGGGACAAGAACGGCCGCTGTATCGAGTGCGCCGCCGACGAGCCCGGTGAGCTCTTGACCATGATCGACTCGTCCGACCCCACCCGCGCCTTCCAGGGCTACCACAAGAACGCCAGCGCCAACTCCAAGAAAGTTGTCTCGGACGCTTTCAAGGTGGGCGACCAGTACTTCCGCACTGGCGACATCCTCAGGTTAGTTTTCTTGGCTATTTGCTTGAAAATGGTTGTCATTCTTTGCGCCTCATTATGTGATGATATTGAACCTTTTTGCTTGTTTTTTTTTTCTCGATTCAGGCGCGATTCGGATGGATACTTTTATTTCGGCGATCGTGTCGGAGACACTTTCCGTTGGAAGTCTGAGAACGTGTCCACGGCCGAGGTGTCAGAAGTGCTGTCGACTTACCCCGACTGCATCGAGGTGAACATCTATGGAGTCCAGATCCCTGGTCACGACGGCCGTGCAGGCATGGCCGCCATTGTCTCGAAGGAGGGTATGAACTGGGACAACTTTGCCAAGTTTGCGCTCAAGAACCTGCCAAAGTACTCTGTTCCGATCTTTATCCGCAAGGTGCCCGCCATGGAGATCACTGGTACGTTCAAGCAGCGCAAGGTCGAACTCGTGAACGAGGGTATGGACCCAAGCAAGATCTCGGACGAGATGCTGTGGCTGGACGGACACTCGTACAAGCCCTTCAGGGCTTCCGAACACACCCGCGTCATCAGTGGTAAAGCCAAGCTGTAAAATATCAAGATTCTCTCGCTCCCTTCATCGCTACTTAGATCCTCCCCTTTTTCTTTACTTATTGTACACGGATACCCACCATCGAATAAACGCCTTCATTGACTCATGTTTAGTACAAGCACGAACCTGCTACTGCGCCGCCCAAAGCAAAAGCCACTTAAAAGGCAATGCCGTTTGCTTCTCAAATCTTCAAATTTTCACACCATGGGCTATCACGAGAACTTCAAAGACCCGTTCGACGACATCTACCATCCAAAGTCCAACATACACCGACGATCACGCAAAGCACAGCCTCCTATTGGCAAGGCAAAGCCGCACATTGTTCGCCGCCTGGGTGAAAAGCCAAATGTACCTGTCCGACTCCCAGTCGAGGTCCTCGAAGTCATCTTTGGCCTGCTAACCCAGAGCAGTCTGCGCAAAGGAACCAGCTTGGTGTGCAAAGAGTGGCACCGGGTCACCGAGCAGGTCATTTCTCGGGTGGGCACTTGGAAAGTCTCTGGCATGGATTACCAGGACGATCTGCTTGAGCGTATCAGGGTCGGCTCTGTTAACACTCTCGAGTGTTGGTTTATGCTGGATCCGGATGTCCCTGGTGTCCAGAGCCGGCTTGTTCTCCCGGAGCACCATGCCCCCATGTGGGACGACTTTGTGGACAAGATCACCCGCCCTCTTGCAAACGAGAATATTTCCCCAGGAACTTTGGTCAGGCTTTCAAGAGCTACAAATACGAACGACCCATGCCTCCTTCACTTGATCCAAGAGATCCACTTTCATGGGTATAACTTGAGCCATCCACAGCACGGACTCGTATCTTTAATCCCCAACCTTGTCGCCATCCACACCCTTTCGATCCACGACCAAGACGCCAGATTCACATCCTTGCCCCTCACCGAGATTTTGCGACATTGCCCATGGCTGGAAAGACTCTTGATCCAAGGCGGTCAAAACAGCCAAGTATTCATCGACCATCTTCCTTCAGAGGCTCAGTTATTGGAAACAACAACAACGAGACAACCAGAAAAAAGGCAGCCTTATCGACTAGTGGAATTGTCCCTTCGGCATGTGAGCATACCAGTGCGGATCCTTGAGCGCCTTCTTGGAGAGTGTCCGCGCCTACAGGTGCTGATCGCCGAGGACATGAATAGTGGGGTCCATGGGCTTGATGGTTCCTCCTACCGTGAGCCTCTGCACCTCGAAGAACTCTATGCATCCGCTGCAAAATTGTGTCCCCAGCTCAGACGGATCCACCTCTCTCATTCAATCGAGCCCTGGGAGAATACAGGGATCTGTATAGCAGAAAACGAACAAACAGAAACGTATCTGACTTCATACTTCCCAAAGGTTCGTGAGATCGCATATCTCCCAAATCTGGGTGCCTTAAAGTCCGTCTTCTCCAACCTGGTCTATCTCGAGATTCTGGTCGAGAGGATGCACCACTTTTCCAACATTGACCAAGAGTTCTTTGACGAGGCGCTGCAGAGAATGCCCCATCTACTCCACTTGTACGCCCTGGCCGTCCCTTACAAAGTTGGCAACGTCATGCTCGCCCACTGCACCAACTACAAACGCACCGAACCTCGGCCAATCGTGGGTGTCAAACTGCCCCCAGTTCCCAGACACTTTCCCATGAACTGGAAGAAGAAATTCGACCGCACCGACCCGGCAGTCATCACCACCATCGAGCCCGACCTCCCACCCTGGACTCATCCCGCCAACGACTGGCTCTGCACCCGTCTTCAAACCCTGTCCCTGTCCCTGCTCTGGCAAAGCCTCCACATTGACTTTTTCTACCACAAGATCCTGCCTTCGTTCGTCCACCTCATAGACCTGACGCTCTCGCAGCCCAACTTCCTGATGGGCCAGCTCCTGGCCGCCTCCGAGAACGCCAACCAGTTTGGGAAACCGGGTGCCAAGAACCTGCGCCCGCCTTCGAAGCCCTCCTCCAAGAAATCGGAAAAGATGAAACCCATGGACACTCAGGAAAAGCGCGCCGACAACTTGCTCCTGGCACTGCTGCCACTGCGCGCGCTCGAGTCCCTGACACTATCGGTCGACACGATCCCGGGTATCCTCTTCCCACAGGACTTTGCGTTCCTGCGCCGGACCCCGCCCCACCTGTGGAACCCCACCGTCGTGATCCCGGCCGAGGAGGGCCAGGCTTACTGCGACTGCTGCTGCGGTGAGGTCGATCGCCCACCGGAGGTGGTCTTTTGGCCCAAGCTGGGGTCTTTCCGGGTGTTGTACCGGAACTCGCCCGTCCAGGGGTTCCTATATGAGCCAGTGCTGGCAGAAGTCGAGCAGACGATCCGTCCTGCGGTCGATTTCCGGTTCCAGAGAGTCTTTAGCCCTCGTCCAGTGCCATAACAACAACAACAAAAAAAAAAGATAATAAAAGGGTAGCAAAGAGGGGGTTGTCTGCCAAGGGGGGGTTTTTTTTATTAAGCTCTAGAGATGGTGGGGTTGGATGGATAAGCTTTTTTTTCTCTTGTTTTCTCCTGCAACGACACGCAAAACCCAAATGACCGCCTCTGATGTCCCTGCTATCCACTCGTTCAAGCACGCTTCCTGTGGGTTTAAAAAAACCCATAATTAGATGATAGGTGCAGGCGTGTTGTACATGAAGTCGATGATTTGCTGTTTCGCCTCCTGTGGATCCGATGAGATACTAAAGGACAATAGAAAAAAAAGCCGTTAGTACAACGTGCATACTCATCAACTGACATCCACCAAACACATCATGAGCCCCCTTTGGTGTCCACCTACTTCTTCAGCTTGATATCAAATCCGCCATCCTGGTTCGGCTCAAAGAAACGCAGTTCATGAACATGGCCCTTGCTCTCGCCCTCCTTGCGCTTGGCCCGCTGTGCGTCCTCGATCTTGCTCTTCTCTATCGTGGCCAGGTCCTGGTTGTTGACTTTTAACGCAGCCGTCA